>JAVJIF010015353.1:0-104586 GCA_038442645.1 Agave tequilana
TTTGGATTGCTCTGAGAAGTCCCAACCTTCTTCAGAAAAGAGTTTCTTGATAGGGATTCCGTCCCATGGATGAAGGTAATTCCAAGAATAAGATGACCCAAGAGCTTCACGCTTCGGTTTGGTCTCTTCAAGAAGAACCCCCTCTCGGATCATCTTGGACGCCTGCGTTTGGGTGCAGAGAGGCCAACTCTGGCCAGAGGTCTCTGCTGGTATGTCCCCCCCGATGATGTGTATAGCCTGAATTTGGCCTAACCATCTGAATGAAGTCCCGGTGCATTCCTTCTCTGGAATTTGTGCCAGTGACTTGACTTCTCTGAACGCGGGCGCTTGACGCTGGCTTTGCCCATCGCGTTTCATTGCCTTGGCGTGTTTCAGACTGAATCTTGCAACTCTTGTTCACTCAACAGAGAGATGGCAATTTCGGCGTTCTGAAATTCTTTGCGTCTGATGCATTAGGCGCGGGTACAAACTGAGGACCGCGTTTGAATCCTATGCGTGGCGCAGTTTGACTCGCGTCTGTTTGACTGCGCGGGTCATTCTCGCGTTTTGAAGTCTTGAATGGCTGCCGCGTTCTGTTACTCAGTTTTCTTTATAAAAATGTACTGAGTTCCAGATTTTCTGACTCTTGCTTATCTTTGCAGGTAGGCTTGCTCGTCCTTTTTCAGGTTCGCTGGGCCCCAGAAAGAATATACCGGCTGGCGAACTTGCTCCACGTTCGTTTGTGAGAGATTAAATTATGGTCCTCGTCGTTTGTGAGAGATTAAATTATATCTCTGACGAGGACCCAACCCTCGCCAAGGTCTCTTCAGATCTGGTGCAAGAGACGGATAGGCTGAGTATCGGCGAGGGTGGTCCGGCGGTTGCGGCGGCGGATGAGATCCTCTTCCTCTCCCTACCCCAGAAGTGACATCAAGGACATTCCGTTGGATGGCCTGCTGGGGAAAGGGATGGTGATGAATGCAGGACTTTCTGCTGCCGCTGGACCTAGTGGAGGGTAGCATCCTTTGTGATGACTCCTAAACTTCCTCTCTCACCCCAGGAGTGACTCCATGTTTGTTGGATGGTCTGCTAGGGAAAGAGACGCGCCTGAATGAAGGGTTGCAGGATCTTCTGTTGCCACGGACCTCAAGAACACCATTGCTCTTAGCTTAATCAGCTAGGGCGCTTTCGACTTTTGCGTCATTGCAATGGCGCAATCGGTTCCAATTGTGCACCTGGGATCAGATGCGGTTTCAAGGAGTGAGTACGGCCCTGAGAGAGAGAGGGACTTCTTTGTACTCCTTAATTGTAACACTCAATCTTATTGTATAAGAGAGCGTTTTGTATCACTTTCATATGCTTGAATATCAATAAAAGTGACACTTCTTTTGCCTCTTTCTGTTGTCTGAATGTTTTGTTTTAGAAGCAAAAGAATGATTTGGTGGACCCGCCACTTTATAAAGAAAGTGACAAGTAGAGTGTGTACCCCCAGAGAAGGTGAACTTTTATCAAGATTTGGGATTAACTTGATTTAAGATCAGCTGGGATTTTGATGGAAGCATTGTTTATCGGTGTAATGTTAACCAACAATGCCTCCAAATGAATTTGATATTCGGTTGGGGAGAATATCAAATGAAACTAGACTCGTGGGGAATCTAGTGAGATTTTTACCGTTAGAGGTGTGATATTAACTTAACGGTTTAGAAGTAGTCTTGTCAGAAGTGTAATGTTAACTTGACAAGGACGTGAGTTAGAGGGGTGTGATATTAACCTAACTCATCAGCATCTCAGTTTTATTTGGGAAAACTGAGGGTGTCACTGTCATAGGTGTGATGTTTAACTTAACAGTGATAGTAATGCTAGAGGTGTAATGTTGAACTTGGCATTGGTCGTCTCGGCTTAAAGAAGTCGAGGAAAAGGTCATAGCCATAGGTGTATTGTTGAACTTAGCAATGACTCGGATGCTAGAAATGTAGTGTTAACTTGGCATCGTCCGTCTCGGCTTGGACAAGGAAGTCGAGGAAAGGTCATAGCATAGGTGTATTGTTGAACTTAGCAATGACTCGGATGCTAGAAGTGTAGTGTTAACTTGGCATCGTCCGTCTCGGCTTGGACAAGGAAGTCGAGGAAAGGTCATAGCCATAGGTGTATTGTTGAACTAGCAATGACTCGGATGATAGAAGTGTAGTGTTAACTTGGCATCGTCCATTTCAGCTTCGATATGGAAGTCTGACGAAAGGTAACTGTCAGAGGTGTGATATTAACTGACAGACACTCGATGTACCGCTTAGAGGTATAATGTAACTTAAACAGTAGTTTGTCAGAGGTGTGATATTAACTTGACAAGAATTTGCTTGCGATAGGAGCAATTTGAGGACCTGTCATTCTATTGATGAGAATTGACAAGTAGAATTTGAAGTGCCAGAGGTTATAGTGTTAACTTGGCAAATTGAGAGTTTGTTACTCTATGCAGAGTTAACAAGCCAGGTTTGTACTCGACGAGGGAGTATTCATTACTAGAGGTATAGTGTTAACATAGTAATGATTGCATTTTGGTCCTACCATTCTATGGATGAGAATTGGTAAGGGATTTTTGGAGGGAAGAGTGGAATCAAGTCCACTTAGGATTTTTAGCAAACCCTCAGCTATCAACGAATTTGAGGTGCCTTAACCAACTACCGTTTGGGTGGGCTAGCCATGCATTCCCCTCAGCATGATAAGTTGTCGAGGACTTATGTTGGGCTTAAAAGCCAACATTTCCTCTATCCTTAGCCATCGGAGGCGTTGGATGTTTTTGATCAGAGGTGTATTTTTTAACTTGATCGGCAGGATTTTAGCAAACCCTCAGCTATCAAACGGATTGAGGTGCCTTTACCAACTACCGTTTGGGTTGGGCTAGCCATGCTATTTCCCTCAGCATGATAGTTGTCGAGGACTTATGTTGGGCTTAAAAGCCAACATTTCCTCTATCCTTAGCCGTCGGAGGCGTTGGATGTTTTTGATCAGAAGTGTATTTTTAACTTGATCGGTGGAAGAATGCCATCTGGGGATAGTATTTCTTCAGGAATTTGCCATTGATTGGCATCATGAGTGTATCGCCATTTGAGGTTATGAGGCGATACGATCCATTCGAGTAGACTGACTCTACTACAAACGGCCTTCCCATTTGGGTTGGAATTTTCCTTTCGTCTTGTGCGTCATGACCATGGGTCTTCGGACGGCTAAGACGAGGTCGCCTTTCTTGAAAGTTCGCGTTTGACTTCTTGTTGAAGGCTCTGGTGATACGAGCTTGATAAAGCTCGATTTGTTGTTGGGCCTGCAGACGCTTGTCGTCCAAGGCTTCCAATTCTTGGAGTCGCTGTCGATGCTTCTCCTCTGTTGTCATCTCCGCTGTCAAGGCGACGCGTAGAGAGGGAATTTGTATTCCAATGGAAGGACGGCTTCGCATCCGTATACCAAGGAAAATGGCGTGGCTTTAGTTGGGGTTCGCACAGTCGTGCGATAGGCCCATAAGCATTCGCCCAACTTATCGTCCCAGTCTCGTTGACTTTTCGAGACGAATTCTTGAGAAGCTTGCCAATAGTCTTATTGAAAGCTTCTGCGAGGCCGTTAGCGGGCGGATAGTATGCCGTTGATGACACACTCTGGATTCTGAACTTGGCGCAGAATCTCTGAAAAGCCTGGCTGATGAACTGGGGTCCATTGTCATGGACAATCCGCCGAGGCACACCGAAGCGGTAAATAACGTGATGTTTCACGAACTTGATCACGTTGGATGATTTTACCTCCTTCAAAGGGATAGCTTCGGCCCACTTTGAGAAGTAATCGGTTATCGCTAGGATGAACCGATGTCCCTTGATGATGGTGAGCTGATAGGACAATCACGTCCATCCCCCACATTTCGAACGGCCAGGTAGAGGTCGTAGAGTGGAGGTATCCTGGTGCTTGATGGATGAAATCGCCATGTATTTGACAGGCGTGACATCTTTTGGCATAGGCAACAGCATCGGCAACCATCTTGGGCCAGTAGTAACCCAATCTTTGGAGTCGGTTTGCCAGCTTCGGGCCAGGTGATGAGCTCCACACGTACCATCGTGGGCTTCTTTCAACACTTCGTGGGCTTCTTTTGATGAGAGGCACCGGAGCAGGATCCCGTCATGCGATCTACGATACAATGTTCGCGAAATCGCATTGTAGTAGAATTTGGAGGCTTTCCTTCGGATGGCAGCCGCCTCCCTGGTGTCTTCGGGCAAGATGCCGTACAAGACAAAATCAATGTAGGGGAATCGTCAGTCTTTAAGCTCTGGATCGGTCGACACTTCAAGTGTTTCCTTACCGCGACGATCTCCGTTGACCTCTGGTAGTCTCCGAGGGGACTTTTTGGGCAGTATAGGTCGTGGCTATAGACGAATACCTTCTCCATTGCTCCAGCTGGAAGAGCTAAGGGAGGCAGCAAGGGATGCAAGTGCATCTGCATGCGCATTTTGCTTGCGCGGTACATGGTCGATGTAGAAGTTTGAAAACCTCTCGGCCATGTGGATTGTCGCGTTGTAGTAGGGTACTAGATCTTCATACCTGACCTCATACTCTCCGCGAACTTGGCTGACGATGAGTTTGGAGTCACCGTACGCCTCGAGATTTTTAACGCCAATCTCATCGGCGAATTGCATCCCAATCAAAAGAGCGTTGTATTCCGCCACATTGTGTTGGAGCAGGGCTCGGTTAACGAGATAGCTCGGGAATCACATAATTTTGTGGGGAGACGTGTACTACTCCTACCCCCGCAACTGCGTGTCCCTTAGGGCTTGTTCTTGATGCACCATCGAAGAAAAGTTGCCATACTTGTCCTTCGAACAATGTCTGGGTCAGGCAGGCTTCGGCGACCTCGTCTGGGAGATCCTCGTAGAGTTTAACTGCCCTCGGATCTGGGTGTTCGGCTAAGAAGTCCGCCACCGCTTGTCCTTTAATGGCTTTTTGGGGTAGGAAGTGCATCTCGTATTGAGAGAGCAATATAGCCCATTTCGCCAGTCGGCCGTTCAATGATGAAGGCTTTGTCATGAGTAACCTCAGGGGTTGACTTTGGATATGACATTTATGGTTTGGCCCACCAGATAGTGTCGCATTTTCTGAATAGCGAACACCAGTGCCAAACATTCCTTCTTGATCGGGTTGTACCGATGTTCGGCTCCGATCATCGTTCTACTTAGGTAGTAGATTGCTTGTTCTCGCCCTTGGTCATCATTCTGAGCTAGTAGAGCTCCCAAAGAATGATCCATTGATCGGACGTACACCAGGAAAGGCTTTCCGGATACGGAGCTGCAAGGACTGGTGGTTGGGTGAGGTAGTGTTTGATCTCCTCAAACGCTTTTTGACAAGCGTCGTCCCAAATGAATGAAACACCCTTTTTCATCAGCTTGGCGAAGGGTTGGCATCTCCCGGAAAGGTTTGATATGAACCTGCGGATGTACGCCAATCGTCCTTGTAATCCCCTGAGCTCCTTGAGGCTTCTGGGGGTTGCATCTCTTGGATAGCGCGGACTTTCTCTGGATCCAAATGGATTCCTGTGGAAGTCACAACAAACCCTAGGAATTTGCCGCTGGCTACCCCAGGAAGGACTTGGTGGGGTTCATCTTCAATTGATGAGCCCGCATGATGTCGAAGACCACCTTCAGATCGGCTATGTGATCTCCTTTAATGCGACTTTTCACCGCGATGTCGTCGACATAACATTCCACCGTTTTACGTATCTGCTGATGGAAAATGGCATTCATGGCCCTTTGTAGGTTGCCCCCGCATTCTTTAGACCGAAGGGCATGACGGTGTAGCAATATACCCCTAGAGGTGTCCTGAAGGAGGTGTGCTTTTCGTCATCGGGATACATCTTGATTTGATTGTATCCTGAGAATCCGTCCATAAAGGACATTCGCTCGAATCCACAAGTATTGTCAATCATGACATCGGTGATTGGCAATGGGAATTCGTCTTTGGGGCAGGCCTCGTTCAGATCGCGGAAGTCGATGCAGATCCGGATTTTCCCATTCTTCTTGGTGACAGGGATGATGTTGGCTCCCCAGTCGGGATGCTGTTCCTCCCTGATGAAGCCAGAATCAATAAGCTTTCCGACTTCTGATTGAATTGCCTCCATTATCTCTGGACGGAACCGTCGCTGCTGTTGTTTAACAGGCTTCATGTCCGGATTGATGTTGAGGCGATGCATAGCCACTTGAGGATCAAGTCCAGGCATGTCCTCATAATTCCAGGCGAAGACGTCTATATACTCTTGTACAAGAGATATTAGATCCTCCTTTTCCGAAGGTGACAAGCCGTCACTTATGAAAATGGGCTTGGGATTGGCCTCACCTCCTAGATTGATTTGAACAACCTTATCTTCTGTGGGTGGCTCACGCTGTTCAAAGCGGATATCCCAAAGAGCATTCAAATGTTGATCCAAGGATCTGCATCAGGCTGGATCATTTCTTCATCTTCATCTTCCAGATGGCCTGTTGAAACCATGTTTACCGAAAGCCCTTTGAAGATGTTGCCGACACTGACATCTGACTCCCACGATGACGTGTCTGAAGAGCAATCGTGACCTGACGACTCTCGAGAATCAGAAGCTGATGGGACTGGAGTTGATACATAGCCCAAACCCCGGCGCGTCTGATCATAATAATCAGGAGCTTTCCCTTTCGGCACAAAGGATCGAAGCAGCGTTCTCCTTCCTTTATCGAAGTTTAATCCGGGCCTGTTGGTTAGGTCATAGCCCATGTACTTCATCATTCTGAGCGCTTTTGGTTCATAATGATTGAACTGAGGGGATTCATCCTCGTCTTCCGACTCTTCGTGGGGCATTGGTTCAGACGCGATTCGCCCAAAAAGTATTGGTCTTTGGCCTTTTCGTCTGGCTGGAACCATGAATACAGACTCTTGCGCGTCTCCATTATCCTGGTACGTCCCGAAGGATGATTTTATTGGTACATGCAATGATGTCAAAGCATCCATTGCCGACCAGACATCCTCATCTACGTCGGTACTAGTATCCGATGGTATTGAATCAGACTCACACGCAGGGAAATACGCGAAATCTAAATCTTCATTAATATACCAACCGCCTGCATCGTCGGTGGTATCACATCGAGCTTATTAGTGCTCTTACAAGTGGTTCCAACTCCACAGGCACTCTTCTTTCTCTGGCTCAATGTCAGCTTCATTACCAGAGTCTGGCTCCTCTGGTTGTGGGGTTTCATTAGTCTCCTCCGGATCCTGATATAAGAGGGAGTCCGTGAAATAATTTTCAACCCCTTTAAACGGATGCCTTTCGGCAATCAACGTTCGGACCTGTCCACTCTCGTCAATGTATTCATGACTTGGTGGAGGGTAGAGGGAACGATGGAATTGCGGTGAATCCATGGTCGTCCCAGCAACAGGTTGTAGGAAGTGTCCGCGTCAATGACGTAACACGTCACTTCCGACTTGAGGCTCCCGATCTGACATTTGAGCTTGATCTTCCCCATCGGGCGGGAGCTGTTGGCATTGAACCCGTAAATAGTTGTCTGGGTAGGGCTCAGACGATGGGTAGGAATGCCTATAAACTGCATAACCCGGCGAGGTATGATGCTTAGCGCAGACCCTGGGTCTACCTGGATGCGGTTCACCTCGGATGACCCAATATACCCTGTGAAGTATAGGGGTCGGTCATGCTTCCCTTTAACCTGCATGTCATCTGTTGTGAAGGTGATGCAGGGAGCATTTGGGGAGGTGTGGAGGCAATCCTCTACATCTTCCTCCCTTGGCACGCGGGTCATAAAGACCTCAGCATTTGCCAAAGCTTCTTGTAGAGCCTCTCTGGTTGACTTTGATAGCCTCAGGAGCTCATACAAGGTAATGCGTGCCGGGATGTTGGCTAATTGAGCAAGACATCAAAGTGGTAAGGTGTCGAGGATCCTTCCGCTGCACCTTTTGGAAGGGCTCGAGAGAACCGAGTCTCCTTCTGCTTTGCCACAGGTGGCTTCGTGGAGGGCTTGGCTGATTCTACGGCTGGTTGCGGAGAAGCCGCTGCCGTCTCGCCGTACTGCTTCAAGTATGCCTGTCCTGAACGGGTCCCCGCCATCGGTTGGCTGGGCTCTGCGGCCAGGACTATTGTTTCCTCTTCTGAATCAGTCAGCGAGGGAACATCATCCTCTGCTTCTCGGGAGGAAGCACATACCACATGGCAGGACGAAGCTTTTGCCTTACCTTTGGACTTCCTGTTGGTTACAGTAGTCCATTGTTGTTCATCGACGAGGTCAGGGTGGACCCACATGTTTCCCCTGAGGTGTAGGGACGGCTACCAAGCCCTTCTCCTGCTGCTGGTGAGGGTCTGTGTTGACCACTCTTAATTCTCCTCTTGGAATAGGAGTTACCCCCGCAGGCGTTGGAGGTTGTCTCCCGAACTGGAGAACCGACGTTACATTGGCCGTGACCTTCTTCTGCTCTGGTCGGAGCTTGAGCACCTCCGCGTCAATCAAAGCCTGAAGAATGTCCTTGAAGACGTAGCAGCTTTTGGTAGGATGTCCCAACATCCTGTGGTACATGCAGTAGTTGGGATTGTCGGTCTTGCCGACTTCCTCCGGGCGTCTAATTTTAGGGAGTTTCAGTCGATTGCTCTTGTTGAGTAGCTTGAAGAGCGAATCGACGTGTTCCTCCTTGAAGGAATACTGCTTGTTGGGGCGTGGCTGGCTTGAAGAGCCACTTGCCCTGCCTGTTTGAGGTTTGGCGGGAGATTTGGTCTCCGTCGCCAAATTATCCTTCCGCTTCGTCTGGAGGGAGGTGTCTGGTGCCGGTGCACGCCTTGTCGACCTTTCCGGCCGCAGCTTGCCTTCCTCTGCCTTAACACGGGCAACAATCTCCTCAGCCTGTTCACCCTATTGGACTAACTGCTTCCAGGTGCGGCTTTCAGCAACTCCTATTTGAGCAAGGAGTGAGGTTTGGAGATTGTGGCGGCATGTTTCCACCAGGGTGGCCTGGGTCATACCGCTTGGCACGGAGTGCCGTGTTCCGAAATCTTTCCACGAAAGATTTGACGGACTCCCCTCTCGCTGTTTGTAGCTAAAAGGGGGGCATTGTGACTTCGGAGTCATCTTCGAAGAAGCGTGTCAAGAACAGCTTCTCTAGATCCCCCAGTTCTTGATAGAACCCTCCGGGAGCTTCATAAACCACTCAAAAGCCAACCCTTTCAGGGTGCCGATGAACAGTCGCGCCAGGATGGCGTCATTATCTACCACATTCCCGGTCTGGGATTTGAAGTAGTAGATGTGCTGGTTGGGTGACCCCTTCCTGTCGAATGCTTGGAGGGTTGGAGCCTTGAACTTAGGAGGGTATGGAACTAAGTCCCACTCAGCCGGATAGGGCCGGACCACTCCAGCTTCTTGGAGGTCCTTGCGATTGGCAAGGGCCTCGAGGCGTCGTTCCAATTGACTCACCCTCTTAGCATGAGTCTTCTCCTGGTCTTGGTCGCTTCTTGCCTGCGACGAGGGCTTGGACACATCCGAGTAGATCGTCGTGTCTCGTCAGAAGATTCGGAGGGTGGGCTTCCTCCCTTTCTCCCTTTGCCCTTCGGTCGTCTAGGAGGAGACCTCGCTCTTTCTTCAAGCAATTTCTCGAGCATATGCTTGAGGGAGTCAATGGATCTCTGTTGAGAGGCGATTATATCCATCTGGTGCTTCTGCGTCTGTTCTAAACGCCTGGTCGTCTCCTCAGGAGGGTCGGCCATGTAGGCGGAAGCCTCCTTCTCGACGAAGAGTTTGAAGCCTGCGACTCCACTATAGCGGAGTGAGAACCACCCATTCTAATGCCGCGGGCTAAGGCATTAGTCAATTGGGGGAATGGCCCCTGTCCGGGTGCGAGTGTGTTGATACACCCCCTCCGGTTCAGAGTCAGATTCCTCTGAGTTGACCATTAGTTGTTTTCCCTTGCTTCTGCTAGTCATGTTTGCAGTAAGCTCCGGGTATTCAACATCTGAGAAGGTTCTCCTCCTGTGGGAGCGTCTTCTTTTGGCTGACGGGGGAATCAGGGTCAGCTGTCGAATTAAAGATGGCTGGTGCACGCCTGACTCGCAATGGCATCCAGAGAGCATCTGGATGAGCTGTTGACAGCAGCATGGAGAAGTGGCCTGATTGGCACTCCTTTTCCTTGTCAAATAATCCCTCAGATCCGTGGAGAGGGATTAAATAGACTAGCCTCGCGACGTGGAAGACGGGAGGAAGTCATGCGCTGTGCTGTCTGGACACAGGTTTCAGAAACGCGGCTGTCGCGTCGCGGCTGCGTCACGCGCGTCTGGCGTCTCTGTTGATATAAGACGCGACTTTCGCGTTGCTGTCTGCTGCGTTGGAGCAGGGAGACTTGGGAGAGAGTGGGCTGCTGGGCCCCACGCCTATGGGCGCGTGCTTCCTGCGTTTGACGAGACGCAGAAGCTTCGCTTTGGCGTTTGGCAAGTTGGTCTTCAGAAGGCTCAACTTGGGGAGTCTCGCGTTTGGGTCGCCAAACGCGGATCTCTCGCACTGGACAAGGTGCGGGCAAGGCATCGGATCGTGCGCTGCGTCCAACCCCAGTCAGAAAACCAACGGTTCCGACTGAGTGTTGACGCGCGCGTCTTCTCTGTCGACGCTCGGCATTCCGATTGCGCCGTGGAGGAAGAGAGAAGCCAACAACTTCCTGGTTTGTAGACCAGGGGTGTTTGCCACGCGGGTCTCCTGAGAGACGCTGACGCGGGCGTTCTGTGCGACACGGTCGATCGCACCAGTAGATGTGCCGGGGACCACGCGGGCCTTCAGAGAGGCGTTGGCGCGTGTGTTCTGCGCGACGCGGTTGATCGCAGCAGAGGTGTCTGAGGTTACGCGGGCCTTCTGGGAGGCGTCGGCGCGTGAACCAAACTTGGCACAGTGGGCAGCAGGAGCACCCGACAGAGCCTCAGATTGGGCTTCAGGGGGCTGTCCACTTGAGACCCTGCGGCAGACGCGGGTCTTTGGGCTCTTGGAGCCAGAAGAGAGGAACTCTTCATACTTCGCCTGGTCGAACTCGACGACGAGTGATTCGACCATTTTCCCCTTACGGAGAACGTCATCTTGCACCACGGTGCGCTCGTCAGTAACGAAGGTAGTCCCCAGCGGAGTCGCCATCTCTGTTTGCGCCGGAAAAAGAAAGAGGGAATTGTTGTAAAGATTTCTTTGAATCAGATGAAAAGATTACAACAAGACTTTCCCTTCCAGTTACAAGGGAGGGAGGATGTTGAAGCTGAATCCCCCCCTTGTTTAATGCTGGGTTCTTCGTGTGGCGGTGGAGAGTGAATCTTGTTCTCCGTTGACCAGATGACCGTCCTGGACCGTCGGGGGTCTTCTCTTCGGTCGGGTAGAAAGAGTAACTCAGCTCCGTCTACCAAAACTCTCAAAGAGGAGGTAGGCGAAGAGCGGCTAGTACTCAGTAAGCTCGCTGAAGAGTCTCCTCCCTCTGTCTGTTGCTGAAGTTGTGCTTCCCTCTTGATGATCCTCTTGCCTGAATTTGATCGATCTTGATGATGCCTTGACCTTCTTAATTCTCGACTTCTCCCAAGCTTCGATCTCTCCAAAAGCTCTCTCCTTTCCTCATAGCAAACAAGGCTATTTATAGGGGTCTCAGGGGTGAAGGTGCCTCCTGAAAACGCTCCCGAATGAGGGGCCACTACCCGCTACATGCGCGGTGACTGGCCCCGCAATCAGGGCAGTTGCAACTGAGACGCGGGCGTTGAGCCAAACGCGCCTTAAAGTTTGAGACGCGGGCGTCGAGCCAACGCGCCTTAATGCTGAGACGCGGGCTTCGGGCCTTCACGTCTGGACGCTGAGGCGCGGGCGTCGGGCCGACGCGCCTTGATGCTGAGACGCGGGCTTCGGGCCGACGCGTCTGGATGTTGAGACGCGGGTGTAGAGCCAACGCGTCTTAATGCTGAGACGCGGGCCTCGATTCCTCGCGTCTAGAGCTTGAGACTGCTTCCTTAATGGCTTGTTTGTTAGTCATTTTTAGACAGCCTACACATATAAACCTTGTATTGATCGATTTGATTTTACCCCTCCTTGATTTCTTTGTTTTGACAAAAAGGGGGAGAAAATTTGTTTGATGTATTTTACTTTGAACCCTTTGTTGATGATTGACAAAAAGGGGAGAAGTATTCGTAAGATTTGTGTTGATGCATATGTGTTTTGAGATTTGTTTTGAGATTTATAATATATGGAGATAAGATTTATGATGTTATATTTACATACATGCCATACATTGCATACATGTTTATGAGCTTCATTGTCATATATTATTGTTTATTTGGTATGCATGAGTTAAGGGGGAGCTTCTTTGAAGCTTTACTTTAATCCATGCATATATAACTCCATGAGTTTTGTCATCATCAAAAAGGGGGAGATTGTTGGCCCAAAGGCCTATCACTCTAGTTTTGATGATGATCAACTCATGAAGTTATGATTACTAATGATCTTGTGTTTAATTAGTGACAGATTCATTATCAAGATCTTAGTAGGTGTGGAGCTTCAACAAAGGATTTAAAGACAAGTTGGAAGCTAGCACCGTTGATTCACGAGCCTATGCATCAAGAACACATCTAGAGATGAGCTCGGTGGATTGCATTTGGACCAAGTCAAGAAGATGAGAAGCCTTCAAGTGAAGACTTCAAAAAGATGAAGACTTGGGTCTAGGTATAAGATTTAGTTTTTGTTTAGTTAAAAATGTAAAGGATAGATAGTTGGTGGATTGCTCAAGTTTCTCACACACACACTCTTGATAGAACTCTTGATAGAACTCTTGATAGAATTGCTTTCATAAAAGATTTTTATGTTTAGAAAAGAATTTTTATTTAGTAAAAGATTTTTCTTTGTGACAAAATATATATACCTTGATTTTTGGTATTTCTATCATGTATATCTTTTCAACCATAACCAAGTTTAGAGCTTAATGTCAAAAACATAGATATATCATTATGATTGTGTAGTGGATCATATCCATACACACTATGCTTTAGAATGAACTCAAATATCTTGTTTTTGTATTTGATGAAGATTTGGAAAAACTAGTTTTGGAAAAACATGTTCTGGAAAAACAGTTTTTATTTTTGAGCCAATATTTTCAAGTTACAAAAATAGTTCAAATCTATTATAACATGCCTTGATTTTGTGCAAGCATGTTTGTGTATCATTGCATAACATTGAAACTATTTTTGTAGATTTATTGAGGATTTATGGGATTTGTATTGAGTTAATAGACTACCTTAAAAATCCCAGTTTTTCAGACCAGGGACTGGCTGACAGGCCAAATCGGTCGACCGGACGGTCGACCGCAGCTAGGTCGGGTCGACCGTTACGGTCGACCGACGTGCACAGCCCTATGCACGTTGTCAGCACAGTGGTCCGGTCGACCGTACAGTCGACCGCTGCAGAGAGTTCTGCTCTCTGGATTTCTGGGTCGACCGGGCGGTCGACCGGAGGCTTCAACGGTCGGAAAAATGACCGTTGGCCAGTCGACCGGCCGGTCGACCGGCAGCTCTGACAGACTCCAACGGCTAGTTTTCTGGCAACCTATAAATTGGGGTTTTTGTCATTGTTTGAAGGTAAGATTTTAGAGACTCTTAGAGCCAGTTTTTCCTAGTCTTTTCAGAGAGTTTTCTCCACAAGATTTAAGTGCAAATACTTCCAATCAAAAGGGAAGATTTTATTAAGAGTGTAAAAGTGATTCTTTGTGTTTTTCACCATAGTTCTTTTCCTTGCTTTCTCACACCACACTTGAGCTATCCATTGCTATATTATCCTATAGGTGTGTTGTAGTGAGAGTTTTTATAAGGTGATCAAAGTGTTGTGATCACCAAAGATCTTTCTTTGTTCTTTGAGGAGACGGGCAAGTGTGCTCGTTGGTGGTTGGAGTTCGGTTTGTGAACTCTTTGGTTTGAGGTGCGGCCTCGGCGAGCTTGTGAAGCTTGCGTGTGTACGGGACTTGGGAGTCCGAGGGCTTGTAGGTGTTGCGGCACCAAGGAGAGATCCGTTGGGATCGTGCATAGTGGAAATCCTTCGTGTGTCGAAGGCGGGGATGTAGAGCAAGTGTGCTCGAACCTCGAAACAAACCCTTTGTGTTTGCGATTGCTTACTCTATCTCTCTCTCTCTCTCTCTTTGTCTTTTTTATATCTTGCATTCAATAATTGTCTTTACCATTTACATGCTTGATATACTCCCTTGTGCTCATAAATTGCTATACTTGCTTGGGATTGTTGTTAACACTAGTATTCAACCAAGAGAGCCAACGCGGCACCTCAACCCATTCAAGGGGAATCTAGAGGAGCTTGTCCAGAGCCCTGCAAAGGGAATTCGGCAACACTCTTGTGTTATACATAAGTGTTAATTAAAAGAAGTTTTATTTGGTCATATTTGTCATAGCTTCCGCATTATTTGTATCATTCGGCATTAAGTGACCATTATATTAGCCAACACCTATTCACCCCCCCTCTAAGTGTTATTTCACTATTCACATTTGGACCGAATGAAAGTCCTTCCTTTAACTTAGCTTCACATGGCAGAACTTGAACATTCCCTTATCAAGATCCAATAGAAGGTGAGAATAAGGGAAGAAACAAGTGCACTAATGGTATCGACAAAGTTAAAAAGAAAATCTCTAACTTATAAAAATAAGTAAAGTAATCCATAGATCATCAAAAACCCATTAAGCATGAAATATAAGAAAGTGAATACTTATGTGTAAGTTAGAGTTAGAACCCTCGTCTTAAGATATCATAGCTCTCATTTGCACAAGGCTTATTTGATACTATTGACTCATTTGGGTTTATCAATCAAGTTGTTAGAGATTAGTGGGTTAGTAGTTAGTTAGCCATGTAATAAGAGAGTTAGTTGACATTATAGTGAAAGAAACAATAAAAGAGAAGAAGTAAAGAGAAAGAGTAACACACTAAAATAAAGTGGTAGAAATAAATGAAATACAAGTAAATAGAAAGAAGAAAGAGAAGTAATTAATTGTATAAGCTTGTCACCTCCAAATACAATTTTTACACTCTCTCTCTCTCTCTCTCTCTCTCTCTCTCTCTAATGGCTAAAGTAAAACTAGAAGAAGAAAGAAACAAAGAACTACAACTCCTAGAAACAAAATAACAACTACTCTTCAAACTCTAGATATCTCTCTATTGAACCCCAAGGCGGGTATTTATAGGCACCAGAGGAAAGGGGGCCAGGGGGATAACCCCTGGCCCAAAGCACGGGCGCGGCCGTGCCCGTTTGCCCGAGCCGCGCCGCCTGCTGCGTGCAGTCTCTTCTTTCCTCCTGTCAGCTGGATCTTCTGGATTTTGGATTTGATCTCCCTGGACTGACAGAGTCTCCTTCTAAGGCCAATGGCTACTTGGTCGGCCTTTAATCACCCATTAAATGGTGATTTAGGGTCTTCTTCATTGCACACCATGAACCTAAGATTGCACAAGCAAACCATTATTAGCAGATTTTATATAAGATAAATGTGCATATGTGATAAAAATTTGTAATATTAAAGACTAATCACACCCAGAGATAATGGAAGTGATCCAAGTAGAAGTCAAGAAGCTTATTGACTCCAGTATCATCAGGGAAGAATAACATCCTGATTGGGTGGCTAATATTATCCTCATCACCAAGAAGAATGGGAAGATTCGAGTTTGCATTGATTTTTGTGATCTAAATGAGGCGTGTCCTAAAGATGAGTTTTCATTTCCAATAATGGATGTCATGATCGATAACACATGTGGGTTCGAATGGATGTCCTTCATGGACAGATTCTCTGGATACAATCAAATTAAGATGTACCCTGATGACAAGAAGCACGCATCCTTCAGGACACCACTAGGGATGCTATACTGTGATGCCCTTCAGATTGAAGAATGCAGGGATGACATACCAGAGAGCTATGAATGCAATTTTCTACGAGCATATACGTAAAACAGTGGAATGCTACATAGACGATATTGCAGTGAAAATCTATACCAAAGGCGATCACATAGCAGATCTGAAGACAGTATTCGATATCATGTAGGCGCATCAATTGAAGATGAATCCTACCAAATCCTTCCTAAGGGTATCCAGCGGTAAATTCCTTGAGTTTATCGTAAAATTCAAAGGAATCCACCTCGACCCAGAGAAAGTCCGCGCCGTCCAGGAGATGCAACCTCCAAGGAATCTTAGAGAGCTTAGGGGATTTCAAGGGTGACTGGCCTATATCCGGAGGTTTATCTCAAATCTCTCAAGACGATGCCAACCCTTCACTAAATTAATGAAGAAGGGTATTTCATTCATTTGGAACGATACTTGCCAACAAGCGTTCGAGGAAATCAAGCGGTACCTCACGCATCTACTTGTCCTTACAGCTCTGGTATCGAAAAATCTTTCCTGATATACGTTTGAGGTATGTATCATTCTCTAAGAGCTTTGCTAGCCCAGAATAATGATCAGGGACATGAGCAGACAATCTAGTATATGAGTGAACAATGATCAGAGCTGAATGTCGATACAACCCTATCGAAAAAGAATGCTTGGCGTTAGTATTTGCCGTTCAAAAGATGCGACACTACTTGGTGAGCCAAACCATACACGTCATATCAAAAGCCAATCCTTAAGATTGCTTATGACGAATCCATCATCACTGAATGATCAATTGGCAAAATGGGCCATATTGCTCTCCCAATATGAGATGCAATTTCTGCCATAAAGAGCTGTGAAGGGACAGGCAGTGACAGACTATTTTGCTGAGCATTCAGATCCAAGGACAACCAAACTTTATAAAGATCTCTTGGATGAGGTCGCTGAAGTTTGCTTGACCTATACATCTTTTGAAATACAGGTGTGGTAACTCTTCTTCGACGGCGCATCAAGAACGGGTCCTCGAGAAAATATCGTAGTGAGAGTGGAGGTAGTACTTGTCTCCCCACTAAACTATATAATCCCTCATGCATTCTCATTAACTGAATCGTGTTCCAACAATGTAGCACAATACAATGCTCTCTTGATCGAAATGCAAATCGCCGATGAGATTGGTATTAAAAATCTTGAAGCATACGATGATTCAAAGCTCATCGTTAACCAGGTTCGCGAGGAGTACGAAGTCAGATATGAAGACTTAGTACCCTATCACAACACAACCATCCACATAGCAGAGAGGTTCAAAAACTTGTACCTTGCCAGCAAAATACACATGTAGATGCACTAGCATCTCTCGCCACTTTTTTGGCTTTTCCAGCCGGAGCGACAGAGAAAGTACTTGTCTACAATCATGACTTGTACTGTCCAAAACTTGCCCATGAAAATAATTCCCATACAAAGAAACTCTAGAGATTTCAGCAGGTCCATAGCTCAGGGATTGACGATTCTCGTACATCGACTATGCATTGTAGGTATTCTGCCTGATAACCCTAAAGAGGCAGTTGCCATTAAAAGAAAAGCTCCTAAATTATACTACAATGCGATCATGAGAACACTATATTACCGATCGAATGATGGAATCCTCCTCCGCTGCGTGTCACATAAAGAGGCACAAGAAGCACTTAAAGAGGCTCATGATGGTATGTGTGAAGCTCACCAATCTGGTCCAAAATTGGTGATCGACTCCGAAGACTTGGATATTATTGGCCAAAGATGTTCCCTGATGCCATCGTTTATGCTAGGCGATGCCACGCTTGTTAGATCCATGGTGACACCAGGGCATCTTCGTCCTACAATTTTTCCTCGCAATTTAAGATTTGAAGAATGGATGTGGTTGGTCTTATCAGCCCGCCTTCATCCAAAGGACATCAGTTTATTTTAGCCATAACTGATTACTTCTCCAAGTGGGCAGAGGTTATCCCTAAAAGGAGGTGAAGACATCTGACGTGATCAAATTTATAAAACATCGCGTGATCTACCGCTTCGGTGGGCCACGATGGATTGTCCATGATAATGAACCTCAGTTCATCAGCCAAGCATTTCAGAGGTTCTGCAACAAGTTCAGAATCCAAAATATGTCTTTAACGACATACTACCCTGCCGCTAATGGCCTTGCAAAAGCTTTTAACAAAACTATTGGGAAACTTCTCAAGAAATTTGTCTCGAATAGCCAACGCGACTGGGATGATAAGTTAGGTGAATGCTTATAGCCTTATCGCACAACAGTGAGAACCCCGACGAAAGCTACACTATTCTCTTTGACATACAGGTGTGAAGTCGTACTCCCACTAGAAATCTAGATCCCATCTCTACGTATTGCCTTGACAATGGAGATGACAAATGAGGAGAAGTATCGACTGCGACTCCAGGAGCTGAAAACTTTGGACGATAAACGCATGTAAGCTCAATAACCAATTCGAGCTTTATCAAGCTCGAATTTCCAGAGCCTTCAATAAGAAAGTCAAGGAGCAGACTTTCAAGAAAGATGACCTTCTCTTAACTGTCAGAAGACCTATGGTGATGACACATAAGACAAAAAAGAAATTTCAGCTCAAATGGAAAGGACCATTTGTGGTAGAGTCCGTCTACTCGAATGGAGCATACCACCTTATAACCCTAGACGGCGATACACTCATGATGTCGATCAATGACAGATTCTTGAAGAAGTACTATTCTTAATAGGATTCTTCTCATGATCAAGTTAATATTACACCTTTGATCAAAACTTTCATATCCAAGATATTTGGAAGAGCGCTAAAGAAAAGTTTCTTTCTTCAATGGATCACATTATGATCGATCACTGTCAAGCCGACCGAAAAATGGTTGTTGGCCTAAAGCCCATCACTCTAGTTTTGATGATGATTAACTCATGCAGTAGTACTAATGATCTTGTGTTTTCTAAGTCTCAGATATATGTCAAGATCTTAGTCGGTGTTTAGCTTCAACAAAAGATTCTAAGTCAAGTTTTGAAGTTAGCACGTGTTGATTCAAGAGCTCGCACTTCAAGATCGCATCAAGTACTCAAAGAGGAGTCTAGCTCATGGATCAAGTTTGGACCAAGTCAAGATGAAGAAAAAATTTTTCAAGAGAAGATTTTCAAGACTTGTGTCATGTTTGTAAGTATTAAGATTTTTTTTTAGATAAAATGTGAAGAATAGATTAGTTGTGGAATGCTCAAGCATACACATACACACACAAAAATTTAGTTTTCAAAAAGTACAAATTTTATTTTAAGCTTTAAATTTCATGCCTCAAAAATATTCCACATGTTTGTAATATATGTTGATTTTTTATCACATATATTTGTACTTCAAAGTATTTTAATGAACTTATTATTACGGATTTTATGGATATTTTATGAAATTTAAGATGTATTTTAAAAAGTTGCTAAAATTGTTTTTGGGCTGCTTGTGGTCGACCAATCGGTCGACCGAAGGCGAGCCGGTCAATCGAGCGGTCGACCAACGTGCACAAGACGTGCACAAGCACATGTGACTTAAGCTCGATCAACCTACTAATCAACCGCAATACAGACCGGCTGACTGACCGGTCGACCGACTGAGTTTGTATAGCTCTCGAGTTTTCTCGATCGACCGGGTGGCCGACCGTTCTACTGATTTGCTTGACACCCTTATAGTTTTCTGGCTATAACTTTTTATTCTCATATTCAATCAATATGATTTAAATTACATTTCAAAGATAACTTTCAGGGCAATATTTTTATTAAATAATCATTTTCTGATTCAAATGTTAAAGATATCAAATATTGGGTTTAAGTTTGTTCTTATTCTGAAAATAGTTTACAGTTTCTGGTTTGACACCTTTCAGGATTTTGTTGATAACTTTCTACTCAGAAATGATATTGATTTGATTTGAGTTGTATTAGAAAGAAAGATTCACGATCTACAAATCATCCTATATATATATATTTTTGAATTCTATCGTTTTAGGCCTCAAAACTATACTCAAATGTGACCTATTGTACAGTCTGGGTCTAAGGTGTCGACCGCTAGACTCCAACAGTCAGAAATTTGACCGTTGGTCAGTCGATCGGGCAGTCGATTGACAGGTCATTTCTGGCAGTTTTTGAACCATAGTGACTAGTTTTTCTTGGCCTATAAATATGAGATTTTTGGGTGAGTTTTAAACAAGTTTTTCAAGAGCTTATTTTTCCATCTTTAATAGAGTTTTCCCAACTAGTTTTTAGAGCTTCATTGTCATATCAAAAGAGAGTTTATCAAGAGTGATTCTCTTGAGTTTTCAAAAGCTTTTCTTTGAGTTTTTACCTCCACATCTATCTTATTTTCTCATACAAGCTTGAGCTTTTCATTGCTATATTCATCCTCTAGGGATCCTTATTTGTGAGAGTTATTTTTGGTGATAAAGAGAAGAAGATCACTAAATATTCTAACCCTTTGTATTAGGAAGTTGTAGAGGTGTGGCCTCGGCAAACTAGTGTGCTTGTGTGTGTTGTTCTTGCGGGAACAAGTGAGGAACTTACGGGTCCAAGAGTTCTTGAGGGAGCTCGTTTAGGTGTTATGGCACCGAGTGATCTTGCGGGATCGTTATAGTGTAAATTCTTCATAGTGTTGAAGGTGGAGACGTAGAGCAAGTGTGCTCGAACCTCAAAATAATTCTTTCGTGTTTGTGATTGATCGTCTCTCTCTCTCTCATTTGTGTTTATATATCTTACATGCTTTTATTGCTTACATCTTTATATGCTTGATATACTTGTGCTTAATTGTTATATGCTTGGGATTATTTGCTCACACTTGTATTCAACCAAGAGAGGCATAGTGGCACCTCAACTCTTAATAGAGAAATCTTGAGGAGATAGTCTAGAGCCCTTCACCGGAAATTCGACTACACTCTTGTGTTATACTTTGTGTTAGCTTAATAGTTTTTAATTCCATATTGGTTTACATTAGATTAGCCTGTCACCTATTCACCCCCTCTAGGTGACTTACATTGGTTACATCATAATGCATGATGTAAACATCGAAGAAAAGACAGTGTGAAATTTCAGTTTTAGACTTGTTACTCTTTTATAGTTTATCTATGAACATCCGACGCCTCTGACGGCTAAAGATAGAGGAAAATGTTGGCTTTTAAGTCTAACATAAGTTCTCCATAACTCATCATGCTGAGGAGAATAGCATGACTAGCCCAACTCAAATGGTAGTTAGTAAAGACATACCAAATCTATTGATAGCTAACAATTTACTAAAAATCCTAAGAGACTTGGTCCCATCTTTTCTTCCAAAATTCCTTACCAATTCCCTCCCACAGAATGGTAGGACCACAAAAATACTTGTGTCCATTTGCCCAACGAATAAGCACAGATTTGTCACGTAAACAGCAAACCTCTGGTAAGCCATTTTCCTTAATCCCCAACGGGGTTCGTCAAGTTAATATTACACCTCTGACAATAAATTTTATTTCTCCACCAAAGTCCCTTATCAATTCCCTCCCATGGAGTGGCAGGTCCACAAGCTTAATCACTGCTATGTTAACACTACACCTCTAACAATGAAAAGATTCAATACTCCCTAGCGAGTACGAACTTCCACTTGTCGCTCCCTTACATGGAGACACAAGTCTTCAAAATTGTCAAGTTAACACTACACCTCTGACAATTCAAACTTCACTCGTTAATTCTTCTCAATAGAATCGCAAGTCCTCAAAATTTCTCATATCGCAAATCAACTCTTATTGTCATGTTAACACTACACCTCTGACAAATTACTGTTAAGTTTAATATCACACCTCTAATAGTGATCAAGTTGCTGCCAAGTTCAATATTAAACCTCTGATAGTCACTTTCCTCAGGCCTCCATATCGAAGCTGAGAGGAGCAATGCGAAGTTTAACATCACACCTCTAGCATCCAGTTCATTGTTAAGTTTAACAATACACCTATGACAATGACTTTCCCTCGAGCTTCCGTATCTAAATCGAGATAACCAAATCTAAGTTCAAAATTACACCTCTAGCATTACCCCTACTGTTAAGTTCAACACTACACAGTGGTATCTTCAGTTTTCCCAATGAAACTGAAATTCCTATGGAGCTAAGTTAACAATACACCTCTAGCTTACACCCTTGTCAAGTTAATATCACTCCTCTGACAGAATTCAATTTAATCAGTTAGTTAATATCACACCTCTGACGGTAAAGATCCTCGACGGGTCTAACCTTACTTATTTTCTTGTTAATAGAATAGCGGGTCCACTTAAAATTATTGTTAGGTTGATATCACACCTTTAACAGTGTTCTCACTAATTCTCAGATGAATTTTAATGATGTTAATACTAAACCTCTGATGAAGACTCAATCACAATTCCCCGCGGAGTAAAAACTTCACTTGTCATTCTCATCCATAGGATGGTAAGTCCATAAAACTTGTTCTACTCTTGTCAGGTTCAATATCACACATCTGACAGTAGCCTTTTAAAATTTCTTAAACGGAATTCTCCAACCTTGAGTTGCTAAGTTAAATATCACACTTCTAGCAAACCAAGGATTATCACTTCTACTTATCTGATTTTCAATACAAAAAGGAAGTCAAGACAAATAAGAAGGCAGGAAAAAGTGTCACTTTTATTGATATTCAAAAATATGAAAGTGATATAAAACGCTCTCTTATCTAATAAGATTGAGTGTTACAACAAAGGAGTATAAAGAAGTCCCTCTTGCTCAGCGAAAGGTTGCACTCACTCATTGAAATGCTGAAGATGCACAAAGTTCATCTTCTTGACTGTGGCCGGGAACAGCAGATCAACTTCCTCTCCTCTTGAGAACAATGGTGTTTCTCGAGGTCAAAATATAAGGGAGCATTCTGATTCCACCTGACCAACTTATGCGAGTGTCTTCACAAGGCCGTAATTATTCGCTTAATGGGAGGCTCCGCCACCAGAAATTCATCTAATGAGCATGAGTTTTTTGTCGTTGTCACTTCTTTGAACAAGATTAGTGAAGGGAGGATCCGAGACCTTACTGGTGACGTCATCTTTCCCGTGACCTTCAAATGTGCTATGCTCATTGTGATCAAGAAGAATCTGAGACCTTACTAGTGCATCATATCTAATAATATCTTGATGTGTATCGAGAACCACGCGGATCTTCCTCGCCCTTGGACAGAAGTTCTGACTCCTTAAGTGGTCACCAATCAAAGGAACTGGTCATTTCATGTCGACCTCAATGGATACGGTAAAGACACTGGAACCAGCACCAACGATATCGTCACAAGATGTAAGAAGAAAAAAACTCGAAGGTTAAATTTCTGCAAAGACAGAAAATATGAATCCAGAAACACAGACGCGGATCTAAAGTCATGAACTCAAGATGTGAATCTAGCGGACGCAGAGTTTACCACGCTCTGTAAAGATAGAAAATATGAATCCGAATGTAAGCCTGATATTAGACTCGCGTTTGATGATTGAAACGCGGGGCATATATTAAAGACACAGACCATAAAATTTTATAAATCATGAGCTCCGACGCAGGTATTATAAGAGAGACCCGCGTTTAAGGCCTCAAGATGCAGATTTCACCACACTCGTGTCTAAAGATCTCAAAAGGCAATTTAAGGCCTCAAGACGCCGAGTTCGCCACACTCGCATCTAAAGATCTCAAAAGGGCGTTTAAGATCTCAAGACGTCGAGTTCACCACACTCGCGTCTAAAGGTTTCAAAAGGGCATTTAAGGCCCCAAGACGCCGAGTTCACCACACTCGCGGCTAAAGATCTCAAAAGGGCATATAAGATCTCAAGACACAGAGTTCGCCACACTAACGTCTAAAGATCTCAAAAGAGCAGTCTTAAAAACTTTCTAAGTCATGAACTCCAGACGCGAGTCTCATATGCAAAACCCGTGTTTAAGACCTCAAAACACAGAGTTCACTACAATCGCGTCTGAAAAACTCGAGACTCAAGAAGCTACAAGCTCGCGTTTTATTAGTTAACGCGAAGATTGCGTTTGCAGAACATGGATGCATGGATAGTCGACTGTTTCAGAAGTTTCAAAGAGAAATCAAGAAACAACGCATGGACGCATGGATCTCAAGTCAACTGTCTAAACTCTAAGAAAGAAGTTTCAAAAGTCTCAGGAAGAGATCAAGAGACAGTCCCTTTATGATCGGTGATGATAGAGCCATAAGAAACAAAGTTTTATTATGGCAAAGGTCATTTCCTACCTGAAGAAGAGTTCTTTAGAGGGAGGTCATCATCCGTCAAGACACGGCCATGAAAGCACCTGAGGCAAATGCTTTTTGATTTTGAAATCACTTAATAGTGATAATCTTTGAAGAAAATTGCAAGAAAGCATTATGGTTTTGGATTCGTTCAAAGAACTCTGAAAGTTCTTCAGAATGCAGGCCTAGAGGTGAAGGCAGTTTAAGAACCCTAAAGGTTCTTCAGAGTATTTGTCCATAAAGAGAAAACAGTCAAGATGAATGACTGTTAAGAGACTCATGGCCTATTTATAGGCTCGCTAATGACTATTAATTAATAGCATGAAAATCAAAATCATTCTTAAAGGCCAATTAGTAGCCCTAATTTGTGACGCAAATCTCAAATCCGGTCTGTAAGACACGTGAATTTTTACTCCTGGAAGTCCCAACAACATGCGTCCCCAATCGTCAACGTCAGCTTTGCCTCAAAAGATCCAGCGAGATCTTCGCGTCTTTATAAACTGCATGCGACGCTTCAAGGGCCGTATTATGAAGTCCGCGTCCCCACTACAAAGACTGCATCCTGAGAGCCGCGTCTCCACTCGATGTTCGAGTTTCTTCTATTTCAGACGAGGTCTGCGTCTCTAAGGCAACACGACCATCGCGTCTACAAGACTTGTGTTCAGTCTCTGCCTCTGCAATCAGTTTAATAGTACACTAGCAAAAGCAGTCTGCGATTTTCCCCGGTTTGATAGTAAACCGACAACCAGCTCAGAGTACCGATGAGATTTGGAGTGCGTATCTGGACACTCATAACGATCATCTCTGGTGGCTTTAAAAAGTTTAATAGCACACTCACGAAGACCAAAATCCAGACAAGATTAAGCTCAAGATATTTCAGACGATTGCCAGTCCAGTCTTGAGAGCTTGCTGCCAACAGAAAGGTCCAAAGTGTTTTGAAGCTAGTCCTAGTCAACCGCGGAGTTTCAAAAACTTTGGAGGGGGTTCTGTAGACTGTTTAAAAATCACCGAAGACAAGTTATTAGAAAACAGAATCCATACTTCAGACGCGAGGCTAATCAAAGTCACTCGTGCAAAGTTAAGACGCAGGGCTCAAAGCCCGCGTCTCAACACCACTGCAATGCCGAGACGCAGAGCTCAAGGCCCGCATCTCGGTACCACTTCAGTGCTCAGGCACACAGCTTGAAGCTCGCGTCTCAAACGTGAAGCTCGAGACCCGCGTCCAGCATTACCTCAACGGCTAAACGAAAAGCTTAAGTCCGCGTCTCAACTGCAAAGGAGCCCTACGTCTCGGTTATAACTACCCTCAATATTGAGTCAAGTATTGCCCACGTAATGAGGAGAGTTAACCCCATTATGGAGGGTTTTTAGGGGACAGTTTAACTCCTGGAACCCTCATAAATAGCTCAGTTTGCTATTGAAGAGTGGGGATTTTCTAGCTGTAAACTACATAAACTTGCTGAGTTTAAGTTTTTACCTAAGTCTCTTTGAGATTTCATTGTATAGGAGTTGTGCTACTCCATCTGTGATCCAAGGAGAAGAGTTTTGAAGAAGCTTGACGTTCACCTGGTCAATGAAAAACAAGATTCATTTTCCATCGCTATACAAAGAACCCAGCCTTAAATAAAGAGAAGATCTGAGCTTGAGTGTCTTCTCTTTCTTATAGTTGGAATTTAAGTTATTGTATCTTTTCATTGATTCAAGAAAATTTTGCAATATACCTTCAACTTTCCTCCCCGTACATATATCGGGACCGATATAGGGAGATGTGATTGCAATAGTTATGCGATTCATTGATATAGGAGAAATGTCACTCTCTTGGAAATCCACTCATGTTGTTCTGATTCCTAAAATCAAAGGGGCAACTAAGCCAGAGCATTACAAACAATCAGTTTATGTTGTACTCTATACAAAATCATGGCCAGAATCTTGGTGAACAGGTTGAAAGGGGTCATCGATAAGCTAGTCTCCCTGAGCAGATGGCCTTCGTTCTGGAAGGGCAATTTCAGACAACATCCTCCTTGTTCAAGAGCTTGCCCACTAGCTTGACAATGCTCGTGCACACGAGAGTCTGGTGTTAGCCATGCTTGATATGTAAATAGCATACAACAAGAAGAACTGGGACTTTCTTTTCGGAGTACTTGCGAGCATGGGCTTTGACAAGACTTGGATAATGTGTGCTTAATATGAAATTTGTATAATATCAGCTCTCTCTCTCTCTCTCTCTCTCTCTCTCTCTCAGGAGGGTACTCCTTCAAGCTAGTATCCTCTCTATCCCTATCCATTTGCTTGGCATTGCAATGTCCCAGATGGGGTGCTCAAGGACATTGACAAATTATGTAGGGAATTTTTGTGGGGTGAAGCATCAGGATGGAAGCCGATTCACTGATTCACTTGGTCAAAGTGTTGCAGGGGATCAGCAAAAGGCGGCCTGGGATTTCGAGAAATCATTCTGTTGAAATCAACATTGATAGAAAAGCATGTTGGTAGGGCTCCGTTACAACCTAATGCCTTGCGGTCAAGAGTTTTCAGAGATAAGTATGGGATTGATGAACATTGGGCTTGCATGGCTGTGAGCATGTCGGGGACGTCGTCCTTATTTCGACATATGTTGTCTAACGCTGATCTTGCAAGGGGGAGGTTAGATGGTGTTGTGCGCAGATACAACAACCACGTAAAGGAAACCTTAAGCCAAGATGTAAAATAAAAGTACCACCAACAGTAGAGAACAATTAAACAATGAGAAGAACACGAATACAAGAATTTAACGAGGTTCGGCCAATTTTGCCTACGTCCTCGGGGTAAGGAAGAGAGATTTCTTTTATTGATTTGATGATCAATTGCAAGTATTACAAGCATTACATATGAAGAGAGGTCTGCCTCTCTCATATACCCAAGGAAATCTTAGGAATCAGTTCCTATTTGGGCTGATTTTCAATTCAGCAAATTTCTCAAAACAGTCCGAACCCGTCTGTCGGTCGACCGTGCCGGTCGACCGTGCCTAACCGAGAGTTAAGCAATGCCAGTCAGTCGATCAGGCGGTCGACCGCTCTCCTTCTGCGGTCGACCGGGCGGTCGACCGCTACAGCCTGTGCACGTTGGTGCACAACGGTCGACCGGTCGGTCGACTGTGCTACTGCTGCTGCTAATTCCCTGCTGCTGCTGTTGTTGATTCTTTGGCTCCTTGTCATCGTCGACTTCCTCGACTTCCTCTATCTTCCTACAATTCTCCACCTCGGTGAAGATTTCTCAAATCTGAGCCGAACTGAAACATACGAACCGTCGACTCGAAAGTGGCGCACTAGTGTGGTTGCCTACGTACCCTGTCCAAGGGATCAAGCTATCCGTAGTTCATCCAAAAGGAGCTTCAACAAGCTCATGCAATATGAAGGACATGGAGCAAAGCTTTACAATGTGCAAACTTTACTCCTGACACCACCTTGATAAGCATGTCGGCGGGATTCTCCGTTGTGTGAATTTTCAGCAGCTCAATATCACCCTCATCGAGAATCTCCCGAACAAAATGGAACCTGACATCGATGTGCTTCGTCCGTGCATGATACACCTAGTTCTTGGCTAAATAAATAGCACTTATACTATCACAGTTGATCTTCAGTAGATCCTGATCAACCCCCAAGTCATCAAGCAAGCCTTGAAGCCAAATTGCCTCCTTCATAGCCTCTGTCATTGCCATATACTCGGCCTCTGTAGTAGACAATGCGACGGTAGACTGTAAAATAGAGCGCCAACTAACCGGTGCTTGAGATAATATAAAGACATATCCCGTTGTGGACCAGTGTTTGTCAAAGTCACCAGCATAATCGGAATCAACATACCCGATACAATCCTGCTTCCCTGTGGAATCCTTCTCAAATAACAGACCAACATCTATGGTACCTTTAATGTACCGCAGAATCCACTTCACTGCCTCCCAATGACCCTGTCCCGGATCATGCATATACCTACTAACCATAGAGACAGGTTGTGACAGATCTAGCCGTGTACACACCATAGCATACATAAGACTACCAACTGCACTAGCATATGGGACGTGAGTCATGTACTCACGTTCTTCAACAGTCTTTGGAGACATAGTGACAGATAACTTGAAATAAGGAGCCAGTGATGTACTTACTGATTTCGTATCCTTCCCGATGTTGAACCTCTGAAGTACCTTTTGCAAATACCCCTTCTGTGTCAAGCTCACCTTGCCACTCCTTTGGTCTCGTGTAATTTTCATGCCTAGCACCTTCTTTGCTTCATCTAGATCCTTCATCTCAAACTCAGAAGATAAGTCCCTCCTTAGTGCATCAATTGCAGATCTAGACTTTGAAGCAATAAGCATATCATCTACATACAATAGTAAATAGATATACTCCCCTGTCAGTAGATTGTTGTAATACACACATGGGTCATAGTGACTATGTGTGTACCTCTTTCCTCTGATGAAGCTGTCGAACCGCTTGTACCACTGTCTAGGAGACTGTTTTAACCCATATAGCGACTCTTCAGGTTGCACACCATATCTTCTTTCCCTGCAGTCTTGAACCCTGTCGGCTGACACATGTAGATCTCTTCATCCAGATCGCCATGGAGAAAGGCGGTCTTTACATCGAGTTGATCAAGATCCAACTCGTACTGTGCCACCAGAGCCAATAAAATGCGAATTGACGAATGCTTTATAAAAGAAGAAAATACCTCATTATAGTCAATTCCTTCCCTTTGAGCATAGCCTTTTTCTACCAATCTGGCCTTGTAGCGCACCATATCTTCTTTAAGAGATCATTGCTTCTTTGCATACATCCACTTACAGCCTATCGCCCTCTTCCCTTTGGGCAACCTAGTGAGTTCCTAAGTGTCGTTCTTGTAAAGAGACTTCATCTCTTCTTCCATGGCTGCTTTCCACATCTTCAATTCTGAACTAATTTCAGCTTCTCTGAAGGTGGACGGGATAGCCTCCTCAACGATCGAAAGTGCATAAGCTACGACCATATCTGTAGTGAGCCAACCTGGTTTCCTTGTGTTTCTCCTTGGTCTTCTACTGCAGTAGAGTCAGGAACATCACCCATGACCTGTTCTTAACCCTCTTCATCATCAGCATTTACCTCATCTGCTTGATCATTACCTTGTGTCACCCTAGGTATGATCCTCACCGATGCTGAACTTTCTAGAGATAGTGGATTAGCATCATTCTCCACCTGCTGCGATACATCTTGGTCTTTCTAGTCTCCACCTGCTGAGAGACCTTAGGTTTCAACATAGAAGCCTCATGAAATGTGACATCCCTGCTGAAAAGAAACTTCCTATCCATAGGATCCCTGATCTTGTATCCTTTGATTTCCTTCTTGAAACCGACGAACAAGCCCTTCTTTGCTCTTGGGTCTAACTTATCATTTTTAACATGATAATAGGCTGGACAACCAAACACCCTTAGCAAATCATAGTCAGCAGCTGTTTTTCCCGACCAAACCTCGAGGGGAGTTTTCCCTCCTATCGCAGACGATGGCAACCTGTTAACAAGATAGTAAGCGTATGCCAAAGCCTCAGCCCAGAAGTTCTTCGATAAACCGGCATTGGACAACATACAACTGACCTTCTCTAGCAAAGTCCTATTCATCCTTTCTACTACCCCGTTCTGTTGCGATATTTCCCTCACTGTGAAGTGCCTCTCTATGCACTCATCAAGACATAGCTAAAGGAAAGGATCAGACTTATTTTTTCCTCCATTATCTGAACGGAGGACCTTGATTTTCCTTCCTGTACTTCTCTTCAAGTTCTTCTTCCACTTCACAAACAATTTTAGGACTTCCCTTTTGTGCCTCATGGTATATACCCAACAACGCCTAGAATAATCATCAATAAACGACACAAAGTAGTGGTTACCTCCAATTAATGCAGTCTTGGTAGGTCCTCAAATGTCAGTGTGAACATAATCCAGAATCCCCTTGGTGTAATGTGTTGCTGTGCCGAACTTCACCTTGGTCTTCTTTCTGATGATACTATGTTCACAAGATTCTAATTTGCAGTTTCCGGCACCTTTCAATACTCCTTGTCTTGCAAGAGTTTGCAGAGATTTTTCTCCTGCGTGTCCCAGCCTCATATGCCATAGCCTGATTGAGTCTTCATCTGAATCAATAGAAGCCGCCACTTGCCCTGTAACAGTACTACCCTTCAAGTAGTAAAGATTGTTCCGGCGAACGACCTTTAATACCACCATCGAGCCTTTGGTCATCTTAAGGACTCCTTCCTTTATTAACACCACAAGACCCAATGTCTCCAATGCTCCAACAGAGATAAGGTTTCTCTTCAGTTGAGATACATACCTCACTTCCTTCAGTTCTCTTATCATCCCAACAAACATCTTGATCTGTATTGTTCCTACACCTTCCATGATACATGGATGATCATCGCCCATAATGACTGAACATCCCTCCAGCTTCTCAAAGTTAGAAAACCAATCCTTATTTGGGCACACATGGTATGTAGCACCGGTATCCAAAATCCACTCAGTATTTCCTGAGTAGCCAACGATAGGAGTAGTGACAGAGAATGAGAAAACTGACGAGTCCGAGTCTGATCCACCTGCCTGTGAGGTACTGCTGACCACCTTTGCAAGATTTGCCTCAGTCTTAGACTCCTTCTTCTTCCCTTTAGCCTTTGGACAGTCAACTTTTCAGTGCCCTAATTCTCTACAGAAGGCACACTGGTTCTTCTTCAGATCTCGATAACCTGGTCTGGACTTCGATCTCCCTCGATCATCTTTGCCTTTCCTATGTGAACCCCTGCCTCTTACTGCTAGCGCCTCTGCTGATGAGCTTGCTTGAGAAGACTGTCTTTCATTTCTCCTCGTCTCATAATTAGTCAAAGCAGACGACACTTCATGATAGTCAAGGGGCTGTCTACCATTTATGAAGGTTAAGGTACAAGTCTCATACTCCTCTGCAGGAAGAGAGTTCAAGAGAGTTACCACTTTGTCTTCTTCATTTACCTCGACATCCACATTAACTAAATTCGTAAGAAGCTTCATGTAGCGATTCAGATGTTCATTCACGGAGCATCCTTTCTTCATCTGAAACCCATACAACTTGCTCTTCAGCTGTAGTCTGAATTCAATACTCTTGGTCATATACTTTCTTTCTAGGATCTCCCACAACTGCCTCGCAGATGTTTCGTGTAACACAAGGTATTTGATGTCTTGTGTTAGACACGATCTGATTAAGCCACACGTTGATCGGTTCATCTTATCCCACTCTTCTTCAGTGGTTGTGCTTCTCTTCTTCTCCAGACGTAGAGTATCTTCGAGATTCGATGCTGTCAACGCATCCATCACCTCGCACCTCCACATGCCAAAATTATTTGTATCATTGAATTTCACCACATCAATCCTCGGATGAGGATTCATGGTTCTCACAGATGTACTTTCTTCAACCATCTCTTTGACTAGATCCTCTATGTAATGCGAAAAACCAACGGAGTTAGATAAACAACTTGATAAAGATCAGATCTTTACCTCCTCACAAAATCCTAGATGAGTTTCTGAATAGATGTACTCCTCAATTCATTCCTTGAGCACTTCATGCGTTGTTCTGAGATCGACACACGATCCTACAAACAGTCCCAACGCTGATCTGAGATCGACACACGATCTCCACCAAATCAGCAACAGATGCCCTTCGAATCACCAGATGATCCCACGACGAACTTGGGATGCTCTGATACCACTTGTTGTGCGCAGATACAACAACCACGTAGAGGAAACCTTAAGCCAAGACGCAAAATAAAAGTACCACCAACAGCAGAGAACAATTAAACAATGAGAAGAACATGAACACAAGAATTTAACGAGGTTCAGCCAATTTCGCCTACGTCCTCGGGACAAGGAAGAGAGATTTCTTTTATTGATTTGATGATCAATACAATTTTACAAGTATTACAAGCATTACATATGAAGAGAGGTCTGCCTCTCTCATATACCCAAGGAAACCCTAGGAATCAGTTTCCTATTTGGGCTGATTTTCAATTCAGCAAATTTTCCTAAACAGCCCGAACCCGACCGTGCCTAACTCGTGCCTAACCGAGAGTTAGGCAATGTCAGTCGATCGACCGGGCGGTCGACCGCTCTCCTTCTGCGGTCGACCAGGCGGTCGACCACTACAGCCTGTGCAAGTTGGTGCACAACGGTCGACCGGCCGGTCGACCGTGCTGCTGCTGTTGCTGATTCCCTGCTGCTGCTGCTGATTCTTTGGCTCCTTGTCATCGTCGGCTTCCTCGACTTCCTCTCTCTTCCTACAGATGGATCATTAGGGATGGGAACTCAGTGACGGTGATGAACAACGCTTGGGTTGCTGACCTTCCGATGAGGTTGTGGCCGACTATGGTGATAGCTCGATCACAAAGTGAGCGACTACATCATAGATGGTCGAAATTGGGACGAAGTACTTCTCAGGTCTAATTTCAGCGATGAGCTTGCTGAGAGGATCTGTGCCCATCCCGTTGGCCGCCCACACGTGCAGAGATGTTATCGACTGGGGAAGGCACGGGGCAACGAAGGTCGCCGTTCGAGAGCACTACCAGTCATACCAGAGACTCTGAGAGCAAAGTTGGGAACATATGTGCCTGGGCTTGGCAGGTGAAGGCCTCCCTGAGAGTCCAATGTTTAGTTTGGATAATTGCAACAAACATTGTGTCGGTGAAGTGCAGCCTTATTCGTAGGGGGCTACATCTCAACTCGATATGCACACGCTGCGCGTTAGAGGACGAGACCATAGAGCATGTCTTTTACAAGTGCCCTCGGGCGTGGCAGGTTTGGAGAGCATAATCCACACTATCCAATATGAAGTTTGTTGTATATGGGTTTGAGGACATTATCACATTCTTTTGACGACAAAGTAGGAGTCTATTGGTAAAATTCCGACAGTCAGTGGTGGCACATACTATTTGGGAACTCTGACTTGGCAGAAACTCGATAGTCTTTTTTGGCGAGGAAAGAAGGCGTTACTGGTGGCACGAGTGCTGGCAGTTGTTATTGAGAGTTGGAACATTGTTGAATTTGACTTTGACCACCCATGGGTGAACTGAAACAGCTTGGAGTAGGTTTCACTCCCCAGTCGCTCTCCCCTTTTTATGGTTTGGTGGGCCCCTCCACCTGGGTGGCTTAAGGTCAATTTGACGGTTCGGTATTTACCTCGACAGAGAGAGGGGAGGTGGATTTGTAGTGAGAGATCATGATAGTAGACTTACATTGGTTGTAAGTGTCTCATTGTTCGATATGTCGATGCCTCTTGCTGAGATGATTGCAGCCTGGAATGCTATCAAGGCAGCGACACTTCATGTTTGGGCCACCAAGCTCTGGGTCGAAGGCGATGCACTAGGAACCATTCTAGCCATCATGAGGGGGTCAGGTATTGTGGATGGCTATGCAGCCAACTTGTTACAAGGTATAAACAGTTGGCTACAACTGCTCAATGAACAGAGAGTGTCACATATTCTTTGTGAAGGAAATTCTCTAGCAGACTTCATGGCAGTAGGAGGCTCCAAGAGACTCGCGGCAGAATACATAATGAGTAACCTACCTTCTGAGTTGTATACTTTGCTCAAATTGGATGGTAAAAATTATGGGACTCAAGAGGAAACGACGTTAGTCTCCTTGTACTACCAAAAAAGGGACGACGGAACATGTTTGGGTTTGAGTTTGGGTTTGGTTTGGGAGAAAGATCCGAACCAATCCGAGAGCAAATCGGATCGGATCGGGTGTAATCTTATGATACACATAACCCGCACCTCATTTAATTAAGCAATACAAGCATGTTTAGAGGAGAGCTGAGATGGCAATTAATGTCTGAAGTGACAAAGAGACTCGGTGATAAGTCAGGCTATAGCTTCCATTTTCTCAGCCCTTTCTTTGCTTTTGGAGCATTTTTGTATTCATTAAGGGCTCGAATTCTGTAAACCATCATAATGCAATTAAGTTAAGCATGGACAGCTCAGCCGAATTCGAGTAAGGTGATGGCCGGGCTCTGTCATTTGATCATCTTCCCCGATGAGTGGGGTGCTTGGACCCTAGCCGCTGTCGCAGTCGCATCACGAGCACAGGGGAGTCGCCGATGATGGATTTTGCAACCATCCGAGCAAAAACAATGGAGATTAGAAACAAAGAGCTCTTGCTTCCTCTCTTTTTTCCCCCCTGGGTTCAAGCCAGAGTTTCATGCAATCAGCTAACCTCTTCCACAAAATATATATTCTTGGAAAGAATCGATACCTAGCTATGAGGCAGGACAATTAGAACCTGACATATTAGTAAATCATATCAAAAACAAAATCAGTATGTTACGAAAGGATCGTGGACTAAAGAACACAAGACATAAGCATTACAACTGAATCTGACAGTTAAATTATTGGCGCGTGTGGGTGTGCGTGCGTGTGGGTGGGTTGGGGGATCCTCCTCAAGCCATATCAATAATGACCAAGATGCTGAAACCATGAAGTCAAAATATTTCCTCGCAGAATTTCCATCCTTGGATTGGGATCTGCCAGATTAACTCTTGCTTCAGTCATTGATGCATGTGGAGAAGCAAATAAGGATGTAAATCACAAATTTTGTTGGCAACCTCACTGCTATAGACCGAAAAGCCAAATAGGATATCAAGTATTCAGCTCTTGCTGCTTGCTTTTGTGCACACTTTTCATGAAGGGCAACAAACATAATTTCCTCATAACTGCAGACATTGACAGAAAATATGTCATTACAAGTTGAACTTCAATCCTATGGGAAGGATTTAGCCCAAATCCTTTTGCCAGAACATAGTACATAGTAGTTAGCACTAGTGAACCATTGGTCATAGTTTAAATTATTATTAGAAAAGAAAATTTAGCTGTTGTTGAAGTTTCTCAACTATCTAGCTAGTAAAGTAAGCAGTTCCTGGTAGCAAGTGAATACTACTCGACATGAACCATATAATTCAAAAACTCAAGTATTGATCATCATACAATGTCCGGGATAAATTTTAAAATAGATACTGTCATCTATGTATTGAAACTGGTCATTCCTTTAAGCTCCGAGAGGAATGGTAGGAAACAATGAAATATTTTATTTTTCAGTCATTAGCATTTTAAATGTCATTGATATTGGTTGACAATATGGAATCTCAAAAATCGTTTTGCTAATATGCACTTGCATGCTGACAACTCAATTCAGGTATTGTATATTAATGAGAATGCACACAAGGTTTACACACCGTCCGCAGTTCTCAGCTACTGGCATTTAGCTTCTCCAAGAGGATTTTGTTTAGAAGCATTGGATTTGCCTTGCCCTTTGATTCCTTCATTACCTGTACTTGAGCAATGAGCAGTATATCAGAAACTTAAATAATTGATGTGGGAATAAAAGTTTTGCTTATGATTGATAAAGAATAAACTAAAAAATAGTAACTAAGACTTCACATTTGCATACCTGGCCAGCAAAGTAGCCCTGCAACTTAGTTTTGCCTCCTCGATACTGCTGAAGTTGCTTGGGATTGTCTGCAAGAACTTTATCTACTAGAGCTCCAACTGCAGCTGGATCTACAATCTGCACAGACAACAATACATGAGAACGTCTCTATACCTTTTAATTTTTTTCCCTATGCACCGATAATACCCTTCTCTTTATGAAACTAATATCAAGACAATTTGGGATAAAATGCTGGAATTTCCTCAATAGTTATCATACTGTGTCAGCTGGAATAGGTTTAGATAGTAAACAAAACAAGAAGGTGGTGAGAAAACCTTTAATTACCGTGATGTACCCTGAAGCTTATTGTACATTTAACAGATTATCATATAAATTCACTAGAATGTTATTTAAGAAAAACATTTACATTTTTTATAAATTGAGAAATAAACTGGTAGTACCAGTTTCAACTGCTTGAACTTGCTCAGCGGGGTTTAAACCTCGTATAGTTTTGTAACTTTCACTAGATCTAGAAAGGTTGAAGTGTACAAAGTCCAAAGTCTGATTTGTTATCGGTGAGTTAGTTTCAAATATTTCAATTGTATTTGACCACTAATCTGTAGCAGTGTAGCCTGAATGGATTTGCGTCAAGTGCTTTGGTTAGGCCAAAGTAGAAGGTTCTCATTGATTTTGATGGGTTAATTCAAACTCAATTAGATTTGGAGTCTGAAAGGTTCGTGTGGTGTCTAAAGCTTGGAAGCTACGACAAATTCGATCCAGAATTGGTGTTAAATGCACTACTTAATTCCATTTAACGTGTTGGGATTAACATAGAAAATATTAGAAACACCTGCATAATAATAATTTTTTTTGAGGAAAAATGCATAATAATAATATTATCAGTAATATGTAAAAAATACATATGTTAACTAATATCTATATAACATTATTCAAGTAATACTGTGTGTATCATTTGTAATGATATATTGATTACATAATACCATTCCAAGGCTCAGTGGTCCACAGAATGTTTAATGTGCAACATTATCCAATTATGTTTAGATCGTAGAGACAATGAATACAAGTAGAAGGATATGTTACAAAGAATTCTGACAGGTGGTACTTTAAAATTGGCAATAAATACATTATAGCCAAACTTTGCTCGTCATTTATATCCCTTCATTCTCTCACTTCTTTATATCCAAATTCCTGGTGCAGCTAGCAAATGCTTCACAAATCACAAAGCATGACCTGTTCTTCTAGTATATTGATTCAATGTGAGTTTGACAAAAAAGTTCAAAGTTATGTACTATATTACATACGCGGCATGGTTGAAGGTTTTCAAGTTATGTAAGCATTATGTGTGAGAATCTGAGATACCGCTAGTTCAATATAATTGCAACACCTAGGTTGACATGGAAACTAATGATGCAATTTTTACCTTTCACATTCATTAGGGAGTCTAACATACTGTATGCCAGAGGATAATCAGACCTCTATAAATACAGGAAAAACTTGTTTATATTCGAAGTCTACGAACTTAAAAAACAAGCAATCGGACTTCTGTAGACAAAACTACTATGATAATTAAGTCACTTGCCTGAACTAGATCCTTTTCTTCTATCAATGATTTGACAGTTCCACCTTTGGCTATAAGCTCAAAAAGTATCTGCAGACATGAAGATAACAGAACATTGAAATGAGTCGAAGTTGCAAAGGCATATTATGTTAAAGATAAAAAGGTTTTTCTCTGTGCACAATCCATTCCTTGCACCTACTCAACAGCAAGGGAAGAGGGGATGGGGGTGGGGGCACTTAATATAAGGCATAGAAGTTGAGCAATCAATTACATAATTTAAACAAAAAGAACATTGTGCAGATATGGAGAATATGGAAAGAAAAAAATATGAAGTTTTAGAACACAATAATGCGAAGGAAATCACTGAATAACATTGACATAAATTGTTTGCATGCAAACTACACACTTAAATGAAAATTGCATATTCAAACTTGCATGTAGTACACAAGCAACAGATGAAGGCAAACTCTCATTAAGCAACAATGTAAATGAAAGATATGGTGCATTACCATTCTACATGATAGAAATTGACAAATTTTATGAATTGAGCAATAAATCTCATTGGCAATCTCATCAACAAGTCCTCAGGACCTTAAATTTTCCAAACAGTAAGACAAAATCAAAATCACAGAACTCATATTCATGTTAGCAAAATTTTGAATACCTTGGATGAAAACTATGTTCAGCCGTAAGCCGCCATTAATCAATAATGTTATGTATCATGAAGGGTGACATATTTGTAATGACTATCAGTTATTAGCAAACAAATACTAATATATTTCGAACACAGAATTATTCGATGGTTGATTTCACAAATGATCATCTAATGGAAAAGGTGGTGATATATCCGTCAAAATGTGGTTTGTTCCACTTGCAACTAGCATCGGTTCTATAGGAATATTCATCTGGCATATAAAGATAGAAAGGTGGTTTTTTCCACACATGATCCCTCTTTAACTTGGGACTTAAATTCTAATTTAAAATATTTCATAAAAGTTTAGAAGGTATTCTTAACTATTAGGTTATTAGTTCTATGGTTAATAAGAATTAGTTCACCAATCCAAACATATCTCATCTATAAAAGATAAACATGTTTTATATGAAAACAGAGATTTGTTAGATTTTTAACATATTACAAGAATGCAGCGTCGAATATGTTCTAATCATGAATGATACAACTGCTATTTTCTTGACCGATGTGTGTGGCTATTCAATAGATGCAATATGCCTTGGGGTCTTGTTCAGGTTATAGACATTTATCCGGGCCTGGAATTCGGGCACATAACAGTGAGACGATATAGTCAGTGCAACTTTTGATGTATGAATCAACTAAAACATAAACTGCATGATTTTGGATCTATTCTAATCTATGCATCCAATAATAGGTTATTACCAAAATCATTAATCAAACCTGAACATGGTAAATGATTTGGTCATGCGAGAGTGTCTTTCCCGACAAATATAGAGCTACAAAAATACAAGGCACAAAGACTATTTAACCATGATTCATACAATTGTAAAACGCCAATTACTCCATCAACGTATATGGTAGAGCTCAGAAAAAACTTGCTGATAGCCACAAGCTACATACTGGAAATGTAAAAATACTAATAATGGAAAATAAAAGTTATAGGCAGAAGACTCACCTCCTTCCCAATTTTTCCACTAATAGTTTCATTTTTAATGGAAGCTATGAGTTCAGCAAGCTCTTGTGGAGTTAGTTTGATCTCATTAATTGAAAGACGTTCATTTTTAAGATAAGCTGCAATATCACCCATAATCCAGTTGGCAGCCAACTTCACATCAGCGCCCTTTTGAACAGCAGAATCAAAAAAATCTGCAACCTGGCGAGTTTGAAGTCATTGCAGAACATCATCATTGTGGTTTACTATTTTGGAAAACCATGTCCTGACAATGACTACTTACGATGATATCGTTAGCAAGGAAGAGGACATCTTGCATGCTAAGTCCCATATTTTCATAACGTCTGCGCTTTGTTTCTGGAAGCTCAGGCAATGATCTTCGAATATTGGCAACATAATCCTCTGTGAGGACAACTTCAGGGAGGTCGGGTTCAGGAAAATATCTATAATCAGCAAGTCCTTCTTTTTTCCGCATTGTAAAAGTTTTCTAGAAAGCATAAGATTGATGAATTAAGTTAGAATGTAGACAAATGGCAAAAACGATGATATTTGTGTATTTAAATCAAGAAAAAATAAACGATTAAGGTCTCACCTGTGCACCATCTTCCCAAAGTCGAGTTTCTTGTACAATTTGATCACTTTGACCTTGAGTATGGAGAAGAATCTGCCTGGAGATCTCATAATCAATAGCCCTGTTCATTGCAGAAAATGAATTCATGTTCTTTATTTCAACCTGTAAATTAAGAAAGAAAATAATGATTTATCACATATCTAGTTGTTTGAGTAGTCATTACCACAAACATAAAACAAACAATGATGATGATGAAAGATGTCCCCAAAAAAATTGTCTTCCAAACATGTCACTTGTCTGGCTCTTCTAATTTTTTATGCCTACATTAAACCCTAAACATTTTACAATTTCCATATATACATTATTTTCTCCATGTATAGATTAAAGATGAGATTGATCATTGATGAGATAAGAGGAAAATGAATATAAGTAGAGCGTCTCATGTTCTTATCTGTAAAAAGCAAATACTAAATGAAGCTTCTCATGTTCTCATCCGTCAAGGAGCCTTACGACCGCCAAGTTCAGGGAGGGGCAAGAAATAAGCAAAAACTATTGTTTTTCTAGAAATAGTTCTACATGATAACCAATTAACCATTATCACACAGGTCAACTCCATCAAGCGCATTTTTATATTATAATAATGGAATTGCAGTCATGTTTCTAATAACAACTGTTATCGGACACTGCTGATGTTTTAAAATTGTGTTATTGTTAGATATACGTTAATAAAGAATGTAACTACAGATCAAATAATAGTTACATGCACTGGCGATGCTAATATTTAACAGCCATTACAAAAAAGGAACTTTCAAATTCTAAGGTTAAATTCCTTCATGTAACTGGTAAACAGTTCTTGTATCAACACAGAGACAAGGCCTTGATTTGCAAATTATATTATGATCTGCCTACAAAAAGCCAAATGATGACACTAACTTTCAGCATATTGATTCAATTTAGAATCAAATTCAAGAAAGAAACAGAACTTTGAGTAGCATGGAACAGTGAGGAAATTCCCAAACATAACCATTTGAAAGCTTCACCTTCCTCCCTAGTCAGATACTAGTTTTATGGCAAATATGAATTCAGGTGGATGTGGTATAACATAAAATTTAAAGGATTCACACGCTACAATCAATAGACCACACAAAGGGGATGTGTAACCTATTTCTTCATTAAAGGAGAAGTAGCAATATCCAATATATATATATATATCAGATACTTGGATACCCGGATGGGCGGATACTTGATGGATACTGCTATGGTGTATCCAACAACTTATAATGAATCCATACATGTCCAAGACCTGTAAGAGATGTATTTGAGACTACGAAGTTTAAAATCTAGTGCATGGATTCCATGTTCAAATTTCCATTTGATTTGTAGATGCATTTCTACAAGTTATCCACTTTTCTAATTAAGATTTATGATTACTCTAGTAATAACTATTAATTTATATAACTTGAAAATATTATATATCACCTGTGTTATTGTGTCATTTTAACCATTTTAAGGAGGCATCATAACATAGCTGTATCCTAGATTTTCAGGATTTGGCATACCACATGCCCATGTGATATGGAGGCTAAAGGTCTTAGTGAAGGCATATTGCTCGATAGGAATGCGTGGAGAAAGCTGATTCATGTACCCGATCCGGCGTAATTCTCTTTTGGTTCATGTAGCCTACCCCAAATACTTGGGACAAATGGCTTAGTTGTTGTTGTTGTTGTTGTTGTTGTTGTTGTGGCATATCACATGCCCATCCCAGTAGGATTTGGCATATCACATGCCCATATCATAGCCTACCCCAAATACATGGGACAAATGGCTTAGTTGTTGTTGTTGTTGTTGTGCCCATATCATGTCTATATGTGTCATGTGTCCGCGCCAGTGCAACCAAGCTTATAACATCCATTTTACATACTATTATATAAATAAACCGTGTGAAGGTTAATGAAGAGGATCCAAAGATACAGATGTGACCAACAAATCAGATGTAATGAACAACCTACATTTGCCACCCTCAAACTGGAAGGTAGATCTAAAACCTCTAAAAAGAAAAGACAGTAAGCTACCACCACAAAGACACTGAATAAACATAAAAGATATCTAAGATTTTAAATCTTTAACCATTTCAAAAAAAAACTGATATTTGCAATGATACACTACTATACAGACAGACTTATAAAGAAAGGAGTACCTTTGTCCCAAATTTGACTGCCCAATCGGCCGGACAGAAACATTCACATCACAACGAAGAGATCCTTCCTGCATGTTTCCATTGCTTATCCCCAAATACCTTACAAGCCTCTGTATCTCAGAAGCATACTCTGCAGCCTCAATCCCAGTTCTCATATCAGGCTCAGAAACAATCTCAAGCAAAGGTACTCCAGCTCTATTAAGGTCAACCTGCAAGCAAAAGTACAGCTAACTTAAGAGGAAATAAAACTGAGACACACAATATATAAATAAATCTATAAGCAAGACTATACCTAACATTCAAGTGGTAACTTACTTCGAATATATTGTAACTTTCTTATTTCATTATTTACTCTAATGGAACGGGGGTGGATGTTGCCCACCTTTTACTAAAAAAAAACTTACTTTGAATATGTGCATAGGATCTGGACCAAATAGAATACAAAAACATAATTTACAAAAAGAAACCTGTGAATAACTCCCAGATTCTGTGTGAAGCAACTTTCCTGCATCTTCTTCCATGTGGACCCTGGTTATCCCAAATCTTCGGTGCCCGCCACCAAACTCTACAGGAAGATCTAAGTCAATGAATCCTCTAGTGGCTATTGGTATGTCAAACTGTGATATTTGATAACCCTTTGGGAGGTCTGGGTAGAAGTATTGCTTCCTGTCAAACTTAGATGTCATGGATAGTTCACAGTTGAGTGCAAGTCCCAATTTCACCGCAAACTCAATAACCTTTGAATTTAGAACCGGCAGAGTCCCTGGAAGTCCCATGCAGGTTGGACATACAGTGGAGTTAGGTTGCGACCCATAGAGGTAAGGACAACTGCAGAAGGCCTTGGTGAGAGTGGACAACTGAACATGGGTCTCAATACCAATAATTGCCTCGAATCCATGTGTGTTCTGCTCTTGCCGTTTCCTAGTTGCAATTTGCGAAGACTTCTCCTGTGTTCTCTCCTGAGTTTGTAGGCTCTCTGTCTGCATTTTAATTTGGGTTTGTGGATTTTGTATAGTGCAGAAAGCTGCACCACGTTTCCTGGAAAAGAGAGCTAATGGATACAGGAATATTTGATTGGTTCTTATGCCTCTGAAATAGATTGAGGCCATGGTTGCCTCTTTCAATGTTGGAATTTTTTTCTCTTTGCCGTCCAAATGCTTTCTAAACAAGAAGTTCTGCAGGAGAAAAGAATCTTCAAGAGATTAATGATGAAGTGGCTTTAATTTCAGTTCAACAGATTAAACAGTTCAACCACATAGCACAAATATATTTAAACTATTGTTGAAGTATGAGATATGACATTGAAAAATAGACCACCTGGAACGACTAGGTAAATATTAGGGTCCTCACTTTTTCTTCCCTAACTATTAACTAGTACAGATATGAGCTTTACCCAGAGAGTGGACAGAAAAAAGAGAAATCTACTGAAAAGAGAATCAAAATGAAGAAAAAATGGAAGAAACAAAGAACAAATATCCGAAGCCTATTTGTTATACTCCCTCGATATAAAGGGCAATCAAGAAAGACATTCAACTGCCATAGGTCCCTAAAATTCATCCTTGTTGGAGTATCAAATTGCAATGTTGGATGACTCTTCTTAACATGAAAGAGCATCAGGTAAGGTTAACCACAAAGAAACCAAATGGATTATTCAGCTAGAATGAATCTTGACAATGCCAAATTCTAGATCAGGGGCGGAACGAGAAATAAATTTTAGGCTGGGCTGTAATTTTTTATAACATATGTTGATAAAACTCTACATAACAAGTTTCAAAATAAAAGAGAGATTTTATATCACAATCTCTATTGTATACGAAACCAAAAACCTATACCAACAACATAGTAACAAAATTAATTCTTTCATAATTTCTTGATCATAGCATCAAAAACATTAATTAACTGATCATATCATCACAACATCAAAAAACAAAAATTCACGGTATTCACCAAATCAAAAACCAGCTCAATCCAACAGGCATGCAAACAAAAATTAATTCTTTCCTAATTTCTTTCAATTGGTTGTTTTATCAAACTGAAATTGAAAATTGAGAATTGAAATTGGAATCTTTTAAAAAAAAAAAAAAAAACCTGCAGTCGAGCCTCAAGAAGGAGAAGAAGAATCGAGGAGGAGCCTCAAGTCGACCTCAACACTCGGCAGATCGTGAAAACAATCTATACAGCAAAAATGAGAATTGAAATTGAAATCTAATAGTAATTGAAATCAATTTGAACATGAAAAAATTTACATGCAGTCGACTTCGATTTGAGATTTGAGGAGGAGAAGAACAGACCGAGGAGGCGACGACGACGGCTAGGGCTTCGATGTTCGATCGAGGATGTCGGCAAGAGATTTCGACTTCGACCTTAACTTCGATCGAGGAAGGAGAACTGTTGGAAGCAGGAGCGCCGATCTTCAATTTCAATCGATGAAGAAAAGACCAAGGATGATGGCTGGGATTGGATTTCGATCGATGAAGAAAAGACCAATTGATTTAACTTTTCTGAATAATGATCGGTGAAGAAAAGACTGGGCTGGGCTGGGCTTTAATGAATGAGGGAGGGTCTAAGTTAAGGCCCATACATGAAAATTTGGGACGGGCTGTAGCCCGGCCCAGCCAACTAACAATTCCGCCCCTGCTGAATCTAGATCACAAATAAACACAAAATTCAGCGGCAACTACAGCATGAAGACTAGCTCAAAATTTAGGCAGACCGAGGGAAGTGGGTAATGTAGGTGGGAAATTCCAACGAATCTTGATATTCAAGCTCGTTTTTAAAGGGAAAATATGGTACCTGAATATAACCAATTAATCACTAAAAATGAAGTAAAGATCATATCTTGGAAAGGTCGTTAAATTAAATTGCTCACAGTTTTACCTCAAATATATATATATATATATATAATATATATATATATATATATATATATATATTTCACATTTTAGCGTTCTCGTTTACTATTCATCACTGCAAGTGAATTAAAACCCTATCGACCCATCAAAGTTCTCAGAGTTTACAATCCATTCTACAGAACACATCATTTTTCAAGTTGTAAAAAGCAAATGAAATCCACGGGAACCACAAACTTTCCAAGGACATGTAAAGATGAGATTTTGAACAAACCCATTGGAGTTCCCAAGTTCATTAAACCAGAAACTGAAAAAAGTTGACATTTTTGAACCAAAATCCTGATGATTAGCAATATCTTCCACCAGTCTCAGTCGGAAAATGGGAGCAAGAAAATTGAAGAGATGAGACTTACCCGATTCAACCGATGTCAGCAGAGAAAGTAACTCTCGAATCACAGAGGCAATGACTTTATCTCTCTCGCTCGCCCGTGGCCGGTGCCACAACTTATTCTGCAGTGTGGGGTGTGTGGTGCTCGTGATTGGAAATTTTTTATCTAGAGGATTTTCAATGAGGAACTCTTCGAGTAGCGGTCCGAGTTGTGGTCCGGTCCAATACCGAACCAGACCCTAGAACTTTTTAAAAAAATTAATAAATGGAAAATGGAAAAAAGAAAAATATGACATTTTAATAATAAAAAAATGTACGCCCCTTGTTTAATTTACTAAGAAGAAAATTACTCTTTTCTTCTCTGCTCTGTTAGAGTGCAACGAAAATAACAATTTAGAAATGTCTTAAATTTTACGTTTACCTTTTTTACCCCCACGACATAAATATTCAAAAAAAATTTAATAAATTTTGTAAGGTCCTAGAAAGACTTGTTGTCTAATTTTTCGTATTTCACATTTTCTTCCTACCTCCAACCCTCAAAAAATTCGGTAACCTCTATAGTGGCTGGGTTCATTTACTAGCTTGTAATATGTATCTTATATCTTATAGTGAAATTACTCTTTATAATTACAAATATATCAATTAGAATAAACAAAAGACAACAACAACAATTAAGTTAATTTTCTCAAGTATTTGAGGTAGCTACATGAGCCAAAAAAGAATTATATCGGATCGGGCAAATGAATCAGCTTTCTCCACTCATTCCTATCAAGCAATATGTCTTCATTGAGACTTTTAGTCTCTATATCTTGTCTTATCACTTCCATTCATCTTTTTTTCGGTCTTCTATTCGCTCTTTTAACTTGCTCTAAGTTGATAATTTCTACTCGCCGGACTGACGCATCTATAAGTGTACGCCGCACATAGTCAAATCATCGTAGGCGATTTTCTCTCATATTCTCTTCCTTGAGAGCTAAACAAACAAAAGATTAGAAAAAAAAACTTATTAATTGTTGTTCAAAATTAAAAAAAGCTAATACATGACACCAAAGAGTAATACTTTAGACCTATTATCACTGTTTAAACTATGAAATCTAATTTAAACATCATGAACAATAAAAACACCAAAGAGTAATACTTTAGATCCTAAAACATCTTTCTCTCTCTCTCTGGCGCTAGGAGCTCTCAATCACCTTATTTGTTATTTATTGGAGAAGTTTATTTTCGGAGTTTTCAAAAAAGTAAACAATGTTTCCTAAAATGGCAGAAAAAAGAATTGACAAGAAAGACTAATTTAAATTATTGGACAGAAATTGAAAAAATCTATTTCTATTTAAGAAGAAAAAGAAACATAACAAGTTAAATTTTAATCGACATTTCTCTACTTGATTAACTCAAATAAATTAGCAGAGCAAATTCTTTCATAAGATATTCACGAACAACAAAAAAGAAAATGAACTCACATATAAAAGTATTGAAGAAAATTCAACTCAATTGTTTTCTTTTTTGCTAGTTAAGAGGGGGTGCGCATGAAAGCAATCTCAAATGTCGCGCGTCTAAGAACTCGAACTCGCGACACGCTCTGCCCTTTTTATGTGATAAACAGCTCTTTAAGCAAATATACTAGGTTGACAAGTTAAGTTAATATGGACAAATACAGTAGTTCAAAATAAATAAATAAGTAAACCAAAAAACAAAGAAAAATAAAAAAAAAAGAGAAAAGAAGAGAAAAGAAAAGAAAGGAAAGCCAATGAGGAAAGCCCACTCCGGCCCATTTATTTCAAAAGCCAGCCCGCTTTCCTTTCTCTCACTCTCAGCCCCCAGCAGCAGCAAGCAAGCAGCGATGGAGGGAAGCGAGAGCGAGGCAGCGTTCGACGCGTACAACCTCAACCCGCAGCGCTTCATCAACGAAGTCCTCAACTCCGTCGATGACATGGTCGATGGCGCCTTCGAGTTTTCCATTCAGTCAGTTCAATTTCCCAACCCCCCAACTTCAGTGACCAATCCCTCTTCACTTTCCTCAATTCTTCGATTTCTCTCAGGCAAGCTTCCGAGATCACGGCCTCCGGCGATCCGAGCACCGAAAGATCTGAGGAGTTGGCTCGGGTAAGAACGCTCTATTCTCCTTTTGCAAATCCTAATCTTTCTGGATTTCATTGTTTTCGTTTGATTTTATCTGAAGATTCAGAGCTTGAGGCACAAACACCTAAACTTAGCACATCACAACTGATATGTTGATGGTTTTGGAACATTTGTGTATAAATGCTTCTAATCTGGAGTGTTAAAAAAGTGCATTTTGGTTCTGTGAGTTAATAATTGGAACCTGAAGATGATTGTAGTTGTCGAGTTCAAATGATAGTTATAGGTACATGGCATGTATTTTACATAAATGAACATATCATGATATTAGTTGTGCAACAAAATAGATTTTTCATGCTTGGATAAAAAAATTGACATCTCTACATTCTGAAAGCTTGAAAAATATAAGAGTTTGTTTGGTGGGAAGAGTTAGAAAAAGAATTCATCTTTTGAACATGTTATTGAATGTGTTGATGGGAAATTTATATTGATAAAGAGTTGCAGTTCAATACTCTTTTCTAGCTACTCACCACAAAGATGCAGCAAGAAAAATATGTTGTGTCTCGAGAAAGATCTCGTTTTCCCAAGTTAGCTTATTATCTGTGTGCATTTATTTTTGTTGCTACATTAACCGTAGGATGAGAACTTTTGTGCATTGACATTATGTAATACATAGGGAATACTGACATTATCAAATAGGAGATATCTGTACGGCAATTAGACTATTTTTTATGCCTTTTTGTCGGAGATAATTGTTTTTCCAATGGACATTGTCATTTAAAATTCTCTTTCTAATGTTTCCTGGACTATAGGGGGTTTCATCTATTCGCCAATTGACACAAGCAGTATTGGACAAGCGAATGGAGATGTGGGAGAAATATTGCCTTCGACATTGCTTTTCTGTTCCTGAGGGATTTGTGCCGCCTAAAGCTGTATGTCTTCTGTCATAAGGAGGTTTCAAACTAGTAACAGCCAATATTTTCTTTGAACTATTTTGGCATAGCTTACACATCTATATTTGGGAATGTGATTCCATTAGCTTATTACTTTATAATTGTGGTGGCTGTTTGGCATTTTGGCTTGTAAGATGCAATAGAAACGAGTATGACCCCCTATGAAAAGCTCATCTTCTTACCGCTTTTCTTTTTGGACTCTTTCAAAGTCAAGTAATTCTCCGATTTGAATGAGATTAAATCACATTGCCGAAAAAGATAGGTCTATTTCCTTTCTATACTAACCATCACCTTTGTTCACTTTCCTTTCCGGAGCTTTATTCTCGACTTTGAGCCTTGCTCTTATAACGGAACAAATTTTATAGGAAAAGGCTAGGAAGGCGATGACTGCGAGTTTACTCGAGATACACGGTTATTCTAAATGTTGGCTATTTTATGATATATTACTTGTCGATATTTGGACACTACAATTGGTGATATACATGCCTTTAATGGACCATGTATGATATGCATGCCCGTAATGGTATAATAGGGAGCACACACTATTAATGGGTTAGCATTTGTGTAGTTATGAAGGAAGAAATTTAGACAAGTAAATTTACTATAAATGGAATGGGTTAAAAATCTCAATATCCATATCATGTAATAGTTTTTAATGTCAATATGGGAAATATCAGCCATCAATATCGACAAAATCGGTCATATCAGCGGTACCAATCCTAATATTTTATGGGATTGATATTGGATAAGCTCAAAACCGATACGATATTCCGACATATATAGGAATTGGCCGATATTTCAAACTATGAAATGAAGTCTTCAATGGTATATCTTACATGTTTTATAGAACAACTGTAAGTTTTTTTTTTATGCTCTATAGTTCAGAATGTTTGGCAGTTAAAGCAATAATAAGTTAAAAAAGTGAGTTTAGTAGGGATGAGAATGTTGAAATAAATGAGTAGTAATAAACTAAGAGATTAAATAAGAAAAATAAGTGCATGAGTAGTAATTTACTAAGAGAAGGATAAGAAATAAGTGCATGTGTACAAACTTAAAGGTTACACCTATTGAGGATAAAACAAGAGAATCGATTAAGATGGTTTGGATGTGAGCTGATAATGCATCAATTATAAAGAGTGATAGAATCATAGTTAATGGGGGTAATGAGGATTAGAGGGAGACCTAAACAAACTTGGATGAAGGCAATTGAAAAGGATATGTGAATGCTTTATGTTATTGACCATGCAACCTGATGAGGACATCACACTAGTGTGAAGCCTGTGGTGTAAGGGATGTGAAGCCTGCGCAAGGGGTGCGAAAACCAAATCTCTTCACTTCTTATCATAAACCCTAATTCCTCTTTTCATTATTCTTATCAAAATCCTAGTTATCATTTCTCAATTTGAAGGTGATTGCGATCCTATCCCATGTTACATCACCCTAGGTGAGTGGAAGAAAAGAATTCATGTAGTCGACCCTAAAAATTTGAGATTAAGGTTTTGTTGTTGTATCTGGATCTCATTATTATGCTCATCTTTCCTACTTGCTTACCTTAGAGTTGAAGTTGCAGATCTTCCACTGATTAGTTAGAAGAAAAGCAGTATATCCTTACCCTTCAACAAGGCAGCTAGTATTATCAATAAATCTTCACAGTAAGTAAATAGGAATTGTGAATAGTAAAAGAATAGTTACTAATAATTTCTGTTAAGAAATAGAAAACCGTAGAAAGGAATTATTTTATTAACATAAGAGAAGGTACTAGGTATATATAAGACAAGCTGAGTATATGGGTAACAACTCAATAAGCCAATACTAATAATTAATCTTAACACTCTCCCTCAAGCTGGAGCATAAAGATCTAACATGCCCAGCTTGTTACATAGATTAGAAAACATCTTCTAAACAAAGTTATTTCTAAACAAAAACTAAGAAACAAATACGAAATTGATAATCTTATGCCACACTGTTAAATCTTTGATGTCGACGCTGAAGTTGCTAATCAAACCAAACCTCCGTGCAAAAAGTTAATATTCATTACCATCTTGGATACAAGTAGGATTTTAGAGTTTCCTAAACTCAGTAGAAAGAGATTTTGAGAGATCCTCAAACTCAGTAGGAGAGATTTTAGGAGAACCTCAAACTCAGTAGTAATAGATACCCGCAATAGATGTAGAATTGATCGACAACACCATAGATTGGTAGCAACAATGAAAGTAGTATACGACACGATCTGATGATTCAACAACAATAGAAGTTGATGACGAAAGGCAGTAGATGAGGCGACATTTGATGACGCCTAGGGTTTGAAACTTGAAGGAGAAAGACACTTCTTTTTGGGGGGATGAACAGTACCCGTGGTACTGTCCGGGATGAACAGTACCGCCACGGTACTGTTCATCTGAACAGTAATTTTTTTTGGTTTAGAGATCTAATTCAAGACCACATTAGATAAAAAAGAAAGAAAAGAAAAGAAAAGGAAAATAAGAAGAAAAGATGAAGTAGATGGTTGATGGCTAGAATTAGGATTTTTTTGTGACGGCTAGGGTTTTGGTGGTGGCTAGAGTTTTTAAGAAGGTGATGATGGAAGAGAAATTGCTCTGATACCATATTAAGAAATAGAAAACCCTAAGGAATTACTTTATTAACATAAGAGAAGTACAAGGTATATATAGAAGATAAGGTGGGTATATGAGTAACAATCTAATAACCCAATAACCCAATATTAATAATTAATCTTAACAAATTCTAACTACGCATGCCTCATAAAAATGATATAGCTGCTATTGGGTACCCAATGACAAAGTTGCGTATGTTGAATTTTAGATTATTTATTGGAGATAACTCGACTTTCTTTTTATTGAGATCCTCCAATCAAATAGTGGAATATCTATAAGGACTTGGGGTACCATCTCAAAAGGTTAACCTGTTAAGTGGAGTAGCCCAAATTCTTATATACCTAAGACCATTCACATGCGATGTGGGACTATTTGTTTGACATCTAACTCAACAATCCTCCTCGAATAAAGAGTCTTCCTATAAGCTCATCTTTCTTCACACCTGGAAGACCATACACTCCATCGAGATCACAACTCCTACGCTGCGTGGAGGCACATGCCACACCTTATGTGAAGCAACACTGCAGGGCCCCACCAATGCGCCTTTTTGCGCCCATGTGGGGGGGGGGATCGAACATCACTCACACACATGGCTAAGTTCGGGACATGGCTCGTTACCATTGTAAGGACTTGGGTCACCATCTCAGAAGGTTAACCTGTTAGATGGAGTAGCCTAAATTCTTATATACCCAAGACATCTCCATGTCTAACCGATGTGGAACTATATGTTCGACCCCAACTCAACAATATCTAATTTTAATTAGTGAGCATGGTCAAAGACTCGGCCGAGTCGGAGACGACTCGGCCGAGTCGTATCCGTCTCGGCCCACTCCGAGACGAGTCCGAGTCACGAGTCGATCGACTCAACTCAGAGGAGACTGACTAGGCCGAGAATCGGAATTGACTCGGTCGATTCGGCATATGATGATAATTTTGTGCCTCATCGCAATTCAATGTGGAAATAACTACATTAGCATGTATTTATGAATGTAGTTTGTTCAATTTACTATATTGTGCATGTATTTTGATATGCTTCTACCGACGACGCGTGTATTTATACTTTCGCTTTAAGTTTAGTGTGCTAGGTGATATATTTTGGACATGTGATACATGAATGTGGATGTCTACATTTTTTTAAAATTTATCGTGATTTTTTCAGAATTTTTTAGCTTTCTATATAGCGTTTTGCGCGTATCGCCCGATACCGATCCGAGTCACCGAGACCGATCCGTCTCAGTGCTCGCCGAGTTGGCAGCCGAGACCGCGACTGTGAACCATGTTAGTGAGCATATTCGATGTTTCTATGCTCATAATTTTAAAGTGTGGATTTTTTTTTCTATACAACAAATCTTGTATAAATATTTTGGTTCTTCATCTTAATTACTTTAATGCAATAGAAACTACAGTTACAAGAAATCAAAATTTAAAATTAGCATTGTCTTATCATTATAGTATTATATATAAGTAATAACCTTTTTGATCTGGTCATTTTGGCTGAGAACTACTCTGAACTTTGTTTCACAGAAGGACTTTCCGACTGATGGTTTATTGTTTCCAGAAGTGTTGATAGATGAAGAGTTTGAGTCTCAGTTAGACTCCTTAAGGAACAAACTTTCTGTGGTAAGCGCTCTGCCATCTAATACTCCCGTACTATACTAAAATATATTAAAAAACTAAAATTTTCTTTTGGTTCTGAGAAAATTATCTTTAAGAGACAAGGTAACTGCTTCAGGTTGGAAAGAAATCTGTGGAGCTGCAGAAAGAGATCAGTTCATTGGAGAATCAATGTACACTGAGCTGTAGCTATCACTCTTATGTTGCTGAGACCATATAGCTTTTCGAGCGGAACTCCACACATAAGATGTTTCAAGGTATCTTCAATTGTGTCCTAGCATGTGTTTGTACTGATTTCCAGTATCTGTCTTTAACCTGATTCCATTTCTTTTGTAACATGAAATACTGGGAATATTTCAAAAATCAAAATATATAATCTTCCATGCTAATTAAAGAAGCGAGGAATTGCATGTTGGTGCTGCATAGTTTAAGAGAGGATTTTTTTTTTTTTAAACTAGACACGTAGATGGTTAACTTTTGAGAATAATTAGCTTCCCATGTTATATTCATGTATAAAATATCCTTATCACATCTATGAAAGTGCTTAATTTGCACGGATTACAGATGCACTTATATTAACAAAGACTATTCCACCTGTTTATCGAATATTATCATAATTGTTAGTTTAGTTGTCTTAGAAATGTGTTGCACAACACTTCTATGATGGCATGTTCATGTTCAACACTTACTATTGGACATTTCCGAGCTATGATTCACTAATACAAATATAAGATATAGATAAAACATAGTATTGGTACGTGGATGCAACAAACACCAGAAATTTGGGATCTAAATACTTCATTTTATGACAATCATAAAATTATGCATGCCAATGCGTTTTTTCTTTATTTATAATTTGAAAATTTTAAAACTAAAGAAATTAAATAAAACATAATGATAGTTTATTATACAACTTAAAAAAGTTAATAAATCAATAGTAGTTTTGTGAACAATCATAATTCTTTATTAGAAAGTTGGCTAATTGTATAAATGCATGTAGAAACCAAATAAATTACAAACTCCTATTGTTCGTGCATTACATTTCTAACTTCTTGTTTTAGGATATTTTTTTTTTAAGGGAAAAACCTAGCTCAACGGGTTCTTGGTTTAGGATATGTCTCTCATACATCATGGATATATTATAAATTTAAAGATACATGAATACTTTTGGGACTTGTAATTTTACAATGTTTTTATTTCCATCCACGTCCATTGCACTTTTAGATACGTATGATACTTATTAAGATATGAATATTCTTATGTTATCATGCTAAAGACTATAATTTTGTTGTTAATTATAATATGGCATTTGTTTCCTATTATAAGAAGTTGATATTACCTTAAGCTACTCTATGGCAAGATGAAGGGTTGTGTCTTGCTCATGGTTCAAAGTCTCGGTCTCGGTCTCGGCCGCCGACTCGGCCGACATCGAGACGGATCGGTCTCGGCTACTCTGATCGGACTCGGACGATACGCGCAAAATGCTACATAGAATGCCAAAAAAATTATGAAAAAATCATGACAAATTGTAAGAAAATGTAGACATAAAATTCATGTATCACATATTCAAGACATATCACCGGCACTCAAAACATAACGTAAAAGTATAAATACAAGTATCGTCGGTAGAAAGATATTAAAAAGATGTCTCATTATTTGAGATATTGTTACCTTCAGAAAGATGTTGTCTACCTTCAAAAAGATGTCTCATTATTTGAGATGCCTCTTTTGATACTCGCAAGTATCCTTCCACCTGACCGGGTACATGTGCTATATGTTGCTTCAATTTAGTGATACCACCATGGACTTGTTTTCCATAATAATTACACTTCACAAGTTTTCTATTTCCACCAACAGGGGTACCATGTTACCAACTAATATCGTGTTACTTTTGAGCTATACTGAAATTTAAAAAATTATCTGTTAAATTAAATTAAAACTAAAATTAACTAAATTAACTAAATTAAAACAAAATTAAATTAAACTCAATTAAATTAAACTAAATTAGTTTATACTAGATTAAGCTAAACTAACTTAATTATAATTACAAAATTTTATTAAATTAAATTACCCTAAATTAAGTTTAACTAAACTAATTTAAATTAAATTAAACTCAATTAAATTAAACTAAATTAAATTAAACTAAACTAGTTTATACTAGATTAACCTAAACTAACTTAATTACCTAACTTCAATAAAATTATTAAATTACCTAACTTAATTATAATTACAAAATTTTATTAAATTAAATTAACCTAAATTAAGTTTAACTAAACTAAACTAATTTAAATTACATTAAACTCAAATAATTAAAATCATAGAGAGGAGCAGAAGGAGAGAGAGGGACTGAGGGATAAAGAGAGGAACAGAGGAGAGGAACAAAGGAGAGAAAGTGTAACGGTCCCAGTAACTACTTATAATATCGGACTGATAAAATAATATTTCCTCAAAATTTCGGCAGCACCTCCCCTAAAATATAGACTATGTCATACTACACCACAACAATAATTGTCCACCATGGACCCAACACTACCAATATCACATTTCGGCACAATTTGCCTACTTATCAACATAAGTAAAAGAAGGCCTCATTACATAACCTTGCATTCATCCATCATATCCCAAAGAGAGTTACAACATTCATTCCCACAATACATCATACTTACCATAACAATGTCCAAGTCCTTCCATACATGCAACTAAGGTTACTTGTCAAGTTCATGTTCAAACGGCCACACATAAAGCTTAAATTTACATTAGTAACACCCAAAATCCTCTTTCATACATCAAGTTCTCACATATATATATATATATATATATATATATATATATATATATATATATATATATATATATATATATATATATATATATATATACAATAAGCAGTTTCAAGAGTAGACAAAATATGAAATAGATAGTTGATCACAAGTAAGACATGAGGGGGGGTCGATCAATCCATATCCTTAAGATTTCAGAATCTAAATCGGCTTCTTGCTTTTGTCCAAACCTGTAATTTACAAAAGAAATAAAGGCATGAGCTTGAAAGCTCAGTGAGTAAACCATCTAAAATTTACTAATTTAATTCCTTATATCAAGTGGTTTTAAGTTGATCCTGACATTTATTAATGGGTTCTCACCGTACTCTTACATACTCCTAATTTTAAGATAGATGTCTCAACTATCATGAAAGTTCATTTAAGTTTATCACTATCATACTTAGCACAAAATAGAAACAAATATAGTTGTCACCGCCTTCCGCCTTCTGCCGGCTCCTGCTCGGCCCCTTCCTCCAAGTAATATATATATATATATATGCAGATACATAATATGGTTGTCACCGTCTTCCCCCTCCTACCGGTTCTCGCTCGGCCCCTTCCTCCAAGTACTATATACACATACATAAGTACTTATAATACTGTTATCACCGTCTTCCCCCTTCTGCCGGTTCTCACTCGGCCCCTTCCTCCAATAATATACATATATATTCGTAATACACATTTCGCCGTCTTCCCCTCCTGCCGGTTCTTACTCGGCCCCTTCCTCCAAATAATTCATACACAATATATACCTCATTCAATTTAACATACAATTACACATGAACGTTTCATATCCTATGAAAAGTAAGCAAGCCATTCACTTGAATAAGTTTATATTTTATATGGTTATATAAATCCTTCTAATGTACATATTTTATTCTTTTATAATAAGAGTGTCACACCACGCTAATGATTTACATTTAGTGTACATACATAGTATCGACATATTTCCCTTTTTATTCCACGCTACAATATCTAGTCCGATATTGTACACGCATAGTATCTAGCTAAATTAACGGTATAAACATACACATATCACATAAGACTTCGTGCCGTCCTCCATTACATGCAATCTAAACCGTTTCTCCGTGTTACGTTAATTTACATAGTCAATATGAAAGTTACCCAAATTCCTCAATATGCTAATATGAAACTAATCTAGGTAGCGCACATCTTATGAGAGAACAATTTCTAATTCATACATAATGTGATTTCTCCTTCTTTTCCTTTAATTTCACAACATGAAATCTTTTTATTCTTTTCATTATATCTATCAATTTACATACAAGTTTAATTCAAATTTTGATTTATCCAATCATTTATTTATCCAAAATTATCAACTTCATAACTTTAATCTAGTTAAAATTTAGTTTACTCACCTTGCTTGACGAGTGCCTACGCGAAGAACTCCCCTATTTCACCCGCCGAATCAAGCCCTAAACCAATATAATCTTAAAATTAATCAATGATACAAAACATAGCCTAATCTAAAGAGATTTTTAGGATTTTACCTCTAATTAAGTTTCTGTTTTTCCCAATCTTGCTCGAAGAGATCCGAATCCAACCCGCGGACTCCCCGGACTCCACCTCGAAAAACCCCCCTTCTTCCTCCCCGGCGCGCCGCTGCCGCACCCCCCCAGCGCCGCCTGCAGCACCCCCCAGCGCCGCCCGCGCGCCCGCGGCTCCCCTGCCGCGGCGCCCGTTCGCTGGGCCGCGCGCGCCGCCTGCCGCGTGGCCGCCCTGGCCGCCGCCTCCTGCTGGCGTGGCTAGGGTGGAGGTTGAAGGAGTGAGAGAGAGAGAGAGAGAGAGATCTTGGTGATCAAAGGAGGAGGGAGGAATTTTTGGGGGTTCTCGTTCTCAGCCAAGGAAGAAGAAGAGCTGAATTTTTGGGGGAAAGAAGGGTTAAGTAATTTTGGGAATTAACTATTTTCCAATTGGATTAATAGTTTTCCTATAATGCTAAGAACTTGACACCTCACACCTCAAATTCCAAGGCACCCTAGATAGCCCCCACCTCAACTCCCTCTTGCTCTCAAGTTGCCAACACATCACCACAATTTTTAATTATTTTGGAATTAATGTATTTAGTGTAAATATTCCCATGATATACTATAAATTTGTACCTTGATTAGGTATAAGTATTCTCATGTATTATACCTCTATTAAATATGCACCATATACTTAGTATTAAAATGTGCCAATGAGGATACTTATGTATATATACATACATATATTTCTAGTATTTTCTAAAATTTTGGATTAAGCTTAAACGTGACTGTTACACCAGTTAAATGAAAATTATTTAGATTATAATCCGGATTTATTTAAGTCGGGTGTTACAATACTACCCTCCTTAAAAGAGTTTCGTCCCGAAACTTTAACGTACCTTGAAATAGTTGCGGATGAGACCTTTGCATTTCTTCTTCTGGTTCCCATGTAGTCTCTTCAAGCTTTTGACTTCTCCACAAAACCTTTATTAAGGGAATCACCTTATTTCTCAATTGTTTCTCCTTACGGTCAAGAATTTGCACCGGCTCCACTACGTAGGACAGATCTTCATGAATTTGTAGTGGCGAATATTTAAGGACATGATTGGGATCTGGTATGTATTTCCTTAGCTGTGATACATGGAACACGTTATGCACTTTTTCCATTTCGGGGGGTAAGGCTAACCGATAGGCCAATGGTCCAATTCTTTCCAATATTTCAAAAGGTCCAACATACCGGGGTCCCAACTTGTTTCTTTTGCCAATGCGCACTGCACCCTTCATCGGAGATATCTTCAGAAAAACCTTGTCCCCCTCCGAAAATTTCAGGGGTCTCCGGCGTTGATCTGCATATGCTTTTTATCTGCTTTGTGCTGCCTTCATCCTTTTCCTTATTGTTCGGATCTTTTCTGTAGTTTCTTGGACCATGTCTGGTCCAAGTAACTTTCGATCTCCCATTTCTTCCCAACAAATTGGTGATCTACACTTCCTTCCATATAAAGCTTCGAAGGGTGGCATTCCTATAGTGGATTGATAGCTGTTGTTATAAGCGAACTCCACTAATGATAGGTACTTCTCCCAATTGCCCCCAAAATCTAATGTACAAGCTCTCAGCATATCCTCTAATATTTGAATAGTCCTTTCGGACTGCCCATCAGTTTGCGGTGCGCTGCCGTGCTAGGATGTAACTTGGTTCCCAGAGCTTTAGATAAATTGATCCAGAACCTAGATTGGAACCGAGGGTCTCATTCCGACACAATAGTTTCGGGCACCCCATGAATTCTAATTATCTCCTGGAGATAGGTTTGTGCTAACTTATCCATCGAGTAATCCAGTCGAATGGGTAAGAAATGTGCGGACTTAGTGAGTCGATCAACTATCACCCATATAGCATTATGTCCACGAGGAGATTTGGGAAGTCCTGTCACAAAATCCATAGTAATATGATCCCATTTCCATTCAGGAACTTGGAGTGGCATTAGCAGTCCCGGGGGCTTCTTATGTTCCGCTTTAACTTGTTGACATATTAAACATTTCTGCACGAACCGGGCTATGTCATCCTTCATCCCTTCCACCAAAAATTTGCTCGCAGATCTTGATACATTTTAGTTGCCCTAGGGTGTGCGGTGTAAGGGGTGCAATGGGCTTCCCTCATAATTTGTTCCTTGAGTTCAAAGTCTGAGGGTACACACACCCGGTTTCCCTTCTTTAGTAACCCTTTATCAATGACAAAATATTGTGTTTCACCTCTTAGCACTTTCTCGAAGTTCTTAACTGTCTGCTCATCATTTTGTTGTGCCTGTTGGACCTTATCATAGAGATCAAATTCCACTCTAACTTGGTTCATCTGGCTATCTCTAATTAGGATCTCCTTCAGTTGAACCTCAATCTGCATCCTTTCTATCTCCTTTAATAAATTGGCCTGTTGAGTTAATAGTGTAGCTAAAGATCCCTCTGATTTGCGGCTAAGCGCATCTGCTACCACGTTGGCTTTCCCAGGGTGATAGTGAATGGTCAAATCATAATCTTTCATTAGTTCCAACCATCTTCTTTGGCGCATATTCAATTCTTTTTGAGTAAATATGTACTTCAGGCTCTTATGGTCTGTATATATATCACAAGACACACCATATAAATAGTGTCGCCAAATTTTTAGAGCAAATATAACTGCAGCCAGTTCCAAGTCATGGGTTGGATAATTCTTCTCATGGTTTTTAAGTTGCCTGGAGGCATATGCAATTACCCTACCATGCTGCATTAATACATAACCCAGCCCCGACTTTGATGCATCACTGTATATAACATATCCTTCAGTCCCAGAGGGCATGGCTAGGATTGGGGCCGAAGTTAGCTTATTTTTCAATTCTTGAAAACTATCCTCCTGACTTTCCTCCCAATGAAATTTGAGATTTTTCTTGGTCAATTGTGATAATGGTGCCGCAATCCTGAAAAATCCCTCTACGAACCTTCAGTAATACCCTGCCAGTCCTAAGAAACTCCGTACTTCGGAGACATTGGTAGGTCGGGGCCAATTCTCAATTGCTTCTATCTTTGCTGGATCCACAGATATTCCTTCTTTAGTAATAATATGACCGAGGAATCCAACTTTTTCTAGCCAGAACTCACACTTTTTGAATTTACATAAAGTTGTTTTTCCCTCAATAATTGCAAGACTATTCTCAAATGCTCTTCATGTTCTTCTGGGTTTCTTGAATAGATCAGTATATCATCAATGAATACTACTACAAATTTATCCAAATATGGCTGAAAGATTCTATTCATCAGGTCCATAAATGCTGTTGGGGCATTGGTCAGTCCAAATGGCATCACCAGAAATTCATAATGCCCATATCTGGTTCTAAAGGCTGTTTTAGGGACATCCTCTGATTTGATTTTCAATTGATGGTATCCTGATCTTAGATCTATTTTGAAAATACACTTGCACCCTGAAGCTGGTCAAAAAGGTCATCTATCCTCGGGAGTGGGTATCGATTCTTGATAGTGACTTTATTCAACTCCCGGTAATCTATACACAATCTCATACTTCCATCTTTCTTCTTTACAAATAGCACAGGAGCGCCCCAGGGTGATATACTTGGCCGAATAAATCCCAGATCTAACAATTCTTCTAATTGTTGCTTCAATTCTTTCATCTCTGCTGGTGCCATTCTATAGGGAGCCTTTGATATAGTTCCTATTCCAGGTAGGAGGTCAATGGAGAACTCTACTTCTCTGACAGGAGGTAAGCCTGGCAATTCTTCGGGGAACACATCAGGATATTCTCTTACAACAGTTATGTCTTCAATTCTCACTTCCTCTTTCTCCTTGGCTAATAATGTTGCCAAAAATCCTTGACATCCATGTCGCAATAATTTGGTGGCCTTTAAGGCTGAGATCACAGGAATGCTGATTTTATTCCTTGTCCCTTCGAACACATATCCTGGGGTCCCTGGTATTTTGAAGATTATTTTCTTTTGATGGCAGTCTACATGTGCATGGTGTGTTGATAACCAATCCATTCCTAGGATGATGTCATATTCCATCTCTCCTAGTTTGATCAAGTTTGCATGTGTGTTCATTTCTCCTATGATAATTTCACACCCCTTATAATATATATCAGTAGTCAAAGTTGTGCCTACCGGGGTGGACACCGCCAGTTGAAAACTCAAGGGTTCGGGTATCTTATTAATTTTTGAGGCAAAAGATGAGGAAATAAACGAATGTGTGGCTCCGGAATCAAATAATGCTCGAGCGATTGCTCCAGATAAACAAATAGTACCTTCAACCACTGTGTTAGATGCCCGGACTTCTTGTTGGGTTAAAGCATTCATCCTTCCTTGAGCCCTGGGTTGTTGCACTGAAGCCTGCATCATGGTTGGTCGAAATGTGTTGCCAGATCGCCGAAAAGCTCCCGATGATACAGTTGTCGGGGCGATGCCTGCGGTCCGCCTGCCCGATCCCCTAACAGCACCAGAATGTCCTCGAAGTGTCGGACAATCTCTCCTCATGTGGCCCAGTTGGCCGCAGGCAAAACACTGTTTGTTTACTAGGCAGCTCCCGGTGTGATTGCGGTTGCATCTAGGACACCACGTTCCTCCCGCGAAATTTTGACGCGGATAAGATGCATGTGGCGAGTTTTGGAAGGATCCTGCATTCATGGGCCACGAGTCTGCCATCGCTCTTGGAGTTGATGCTGACGAAGGTCCAGTTCCTCCGCCGAACCTGAAGTTGGTAGATCCAATTCTTGGTGTGCTGAGATATCGGAAGCGTTTGGCAGATGGCAACTCTCTAGTTCTTACATCCTGATTTTCTTGCAGGTCCCTTTCAACTTTTAGAGCCTTCTCTACCGCCTGACTGTAAATCTGTAGTTGAAATGGAATTAGTTGGCTCCTGATTTCTGGCCTCAAACCCCGTACAAACCTTTTTGTCCTGTCTTCTTCTTCAGACACTAACTTACCAGCATATCTTGATAGTTGGGTGAATTTGATTTCATACTGATTCACCGTCAATAGATTTTGCTTTAATTCTTGAAATTCCATCGCGAGCTTGTCCCTCACTACTCCGGCTATATATTTCTCATTGAACTTTTTGACCAAGAATTTCCAAGAAATTTCTTCTCCTAGGGATTTGGCTCCTGTTTTAACCACCTCCCACCAATGTTCCGCCTCGCCTTGGAACATAAAAGAAGTGAAAGATACCCTTTGATCCTCGGTGCATTCCATCACATCTAGTATTTTGCAAATTTGACGAAGCCACTCCTCTGCTTGAATTGGGTCTGCTCCTCCTTTGTATGGCGGGGGGTTCAGTTTTTGAAATTGTTCTAGGGCCCTGCGTGGATTGTTTACAGTGGTTAACTGCATCAACCAATCCGGTATCCTGTCTGGGGCTCTCTGATTGGTATTGAATCGATCCATCGCAGTCTCCTGATGGGTCGGAGGGTGGACACTCCCAACCTTACTGTGGGGTGGGGCGTTCTCATCAGAGTTTGTATCCGGCGGAGGAAAATTTAGATCCATTACTACCTAGAAAATTTAACAATTCTTGTTATCAACAAAATTCTTTAGAATATGAAAGCTTCATATACAAATTGCCACTACTATTATAACTTCAAAATATTTTGTTTACAAGATTTACATGAAAAGCTTATATTCATACAAAAGATGTAAGTGCACAAACTAAGATATGCCATTTCTGCACATTTGATTACAACATACAAGACCCTTCCCAAAAAGTCCTAAACATGGAAGTCCAAAATATGTATCCTCCCAAAATACTATGTCCTAGCCCCCAGACTTCATGGAGTGGTGTTTGAGTCAGCGAAGCTTTTGTCCATACTATCACCGGCTGAAGCTTCCCCCTTATGGACTCTTTCTTCAGGATCCTCTTCCTCGGAGTCTTCTTCTGGATCCTCTTCCTCGGGATCTTCTTCGGGGTCCTCTTCTTCGGGATCTTCTTCTGGATCCTCTTCTATTATACTGTCATCCCCGCATCTCCAGTACTCATGATCGTCATATAGATCCATATCTTCAATCCAATTTGAATTCCACCAAATGCCCCCATAAAACATCTTCCCAGAGGACTCCACCTCATCATCGGATGCGTCCTCCTGGTCCTCGATCCCTGGCATATTCCTTATAACACTCTCGGCATCCTTGATGATATTCCCTTTGTTGCGTTTTGCTACCCCCATCACATTGGTACTACCCTTGGGTCCACTAAAGATAGTTTTTGGATCCGTTTCATCGAACTCGTAGTCCCAGTCCATGCTATTTGCAATCCAACTCTGACTTTCCATCTCTGAGCCCTCTGATGACAACTCGGGCGTGTCAGAATCTCCCATCTGAAAGGATAAGGTTTCATGTTAGCTTGTTTTCCTTCCCAATCCTCAAAACATGATAGATTAATCACACATATCTATATACATATATCAATTGAAAAACTTGCAATTATTTTACCAAATTCAAGTACCTTCTAGTTGAGTTACCCCTGACTTATCTGATATTTTACTTACTCTCCAGTCTCAGTGTCCCATACCACTGGAGATCCACACGATAGGCCCGCACCTCTCGTAGGATCCGTTCAAATTAGAGTATGCGGGTACCCGAACTAGAACGTAGGAGAACAGGCAAATATCATACATTTCAGGGAACCCATACACTTAAAAATTTCATGGTCTAATAGTAACCTCCCTAGTGCTCCCACCAACAAACATGTAATGTGCATACAACCCTACAATTAGTTTATCCTTAGTCTAAAAAAAAAAACTTCGCTCTGATACCAACTGTAACGGTCCCAGTAACTACTTATAATATCGGACTGATAAAATAATATTTCCTCAAAATTTCAGCAGCACCTCCCCTAAAATATAGACTATGCCATACTACACCACAACAATAATTGTCCACCATGGACCCAACACTACCAATATCACATTTCGGCACAATTTGCCTACTTATCAACATAAGTAAAAGAAGGCCTCATTACATAACCTTGCATTCATCCATCATATCCCAAAGAGAGTTACAACATTCATTCCCACAATACATCATACTTACCATAACAATGTCCAAGTCCTTCCATACATGCAACTAAGGTTACTTGTCAAGTTCATGTTCAAACGGCCACACATAAAGGTTAAATTTACATTAGTAACACCCAAAATCCTCTTTCATACATCAAGTTCTCACACATATATATATACAATAAGCAGTTTCAAGAGTAGACAAAATATGAAATAGATAGTTGATCACAAGTAAGACATGAGGGGGGGTCGATCAATCCATATCCTTAAGATTTCAGAATCTAAATCGGCTTCTTGCCTTTGTCCAAACCTGTAATTTACAAAAGAAATAAAGGCATGAGCTTGAAAGCTCAGTGAGTAAACCATCTAAAATTTACTAATTTAATTCCTTATATCAAGTGGTTTTAAGTTGATCCTGACGTTTATTAATGGGTTCTCACCCCGTACTTTTACATACTCCTAATTTTAAGATAGATGTCTCAACTGCCATGAAAGTTCATTTAAGTTTATCACTATCATACTTAGCACAAAATAGAAACAAATATAGTTGTCACCGCCTTCCCCCTTCTGCCGGCTCCCGCTCGGCCCCTTCCTCCAAGTAATATATATATATATTATATGCAGATACATAATATGGTTGTCACCGTCTTCCCCCTCCTACCGGTTCTCGCTCGGCCCCTTCCTCCAAGTACTATATACACATACATAAGTACTTATGATACTGTTATCACCGTCTTCCCCTTCTGCCGGTTCTCACTCGGCCCCTTCCTCCAATAATATACATATATATTCGTAATACACATTTCGCCGTCTTCCCCCTCCTGCCGGTTCTTACTCGGCCCCTTCCTCCAAATAATTCATACACAATATATACCTCATTCAATTTAACATACAATTACACATGAACGTTTCATATCCTATGAAAAGTAAGCAAGCCATTCACTTGAATGAGTTTATATTTTATATGGTTATATAAATCCTTCTAATGTACATATTTTATTCTTTTATAATAAGAGTGTCACACCACGCTAATGATTTACATTTAGTGTACATACATAGTATCGACATATTTCCCTTTTTATTCCACGCTACAATATCTAGTCCGATATTGTACACGCATAGTATCTAGCTAAATTAACGGTATAAACATACACATATCACATAAGACTTCGTGCCGTCCTCCATTACATGCAATCTAAACCGTTTCTCCGTGTTACGTTAATTTACATAGTCAATATGAAAGTTACCCAAATTCCTCAATATGCTAATATGAAACTAATCTAGGTAGCGCACATCTTATGAGAGAACAATTTCTAATTCATACATAATGTGATTTCTCCTTCTTTTCCTTTAATTTCACAACATGAAATCTTTTTATTCTTTTCATTATATCTATCAATTTACATACAAGTTTAATTCAAATTTTGATTTATCCAATCATTTATTTATCCAAAATTATCAACTTCATAACTTTAATCTAGTTAAAATTTAGTTTACTCACCTTGCTTGACGAGTGCCTACGCGAAGAACTCCCCTATTTCACCCGCCGAATCAAGCCCTAAACCAATATAATCTTAAAATTAATCAATGATACAAAACATAGCCTAATCTAAAGAGATTTTTAGGATTTTACCTCTAATTAAGTTTCTGTTTTTCCCAATCTTGCTCGAAGAGATCCGAATCCAACCCGCGGACTCCCCGGACTCCACCTCGAAAAACCCCCCCTTCTTCCTCCCCGGCGCGCCGCTGCCGCACCCCCCCCAGCGCCGCCTGCAGCACCCCCCAGCGCCGCCCGCGCGCCCGCGGCTCCCCTGCCGCGGCGCCCGTTCGCTGGGCCGCGCGCGCCGCCTGCCGCGTGGCCGCCCTGGCCGCCGCCTCCTGCTGGCGTGGCTAGGGTGGAGGTTGAAGGGGAGTGAGAGAGAGAGAGAGAGAGAGAGAGAGAGAGAGATCTTGGTGATCAAAGGAGGAGGGAGGAATTTTTGGGGGTTCTCGTTCTCAGCCAAGGAAGAAGAAGAGCTGAATTTTTGGGGGAAAGAAGGGTTAAGTAATTTTGGGAATTAACTATTTTCCAATTGGATTAATAGTTTTCCTATAATGCTAAGAACTTGACACCTCACACCTCAAATTCCAAGGCACCCTAGATAGCCCCCACCTCAACTCCCTCTTGCTCTTAAGTTGCCAACACATCACCACAATTTTTAATTATTTTGGAATTAATGTATTTAGTGTAAATATTCCCATGATATACTATAAATTTGTACCTTGATTAGGTATAAGTATTCTCATGTATTATACCTCTATTAAATATGCACCATATACTTAGTATTAAAATGTGCCAATGAGGATACTTATGTATATATACATACATATATTTCTAGTATTTTCTAAAATTTTGGATTAAGCTTAAACATGACTGTTACACCAGTTAAATGAAAATTATTTAGACTATAATCCGGATTTATTTAAGTCGGGTGTTACAGAAAGGGACCGAGGGGAGAGAAAAACTGAGGGGGAGAGGGACTGAGGGATAGAGAGAGGAACAAAAAGGAGAGGAACAGAGGGGGGAGAGAGAGGAACAGAGAAAGAAAGAGAGAGGGGGAGAGAGACGGAGACAGAGAGGGAGAGAGAGGGACTTAGGGATAGAGAGAACAGGGAGAGAGGGGGAGAGAGACAGAGACTGAGAGGGAGATAGAGGGAGACACAGAGGGAGAGAGGGGGACTAAGGGATATAGAGGAACAGAGGGAAGAGAGAGGGGGGAGAGAGAGGAACAAAGAGGAGAGGAACAGAGGGGAGAAAGAGGAACAGAGAGGGAGAGAGACAGAGACAGAGAGGAAGAGAGAGGGAGAGATCGACGAAGACAGAGTGAGAGAGAGGGACGGAGAGATCGACGATGAGAGAGGGAGAGAGATCGACGGTGAAAGCGACGCAGAAGAAGAGAGAGGGAGAGAGATCGACGGAGAGAGAGACACAGAGGCAAAGAGGGAGAGAGATCGACGGAGAGAGAGGTACCTGCAAGGGGAGAGATCGACGGTGATGGCGACGGGGGCGTGGGTTTTTTTCTTTCTAATTCAGAAAGACAGAGAGGGGGCAGCGTGAGAGAGAGAGAGAGAGAGAGATTCTCTCTCTCCCCCCTCGGGTCCAACTCGGAGTTGACTCGGTCAACTCGGCTCCGAGTCGATTCCGAGTCGAACCCGACCCGAGTCGACTCGGCACCCGCCCTTCGACTCGGGCGTCCGAGTCGTCTCATTGGTGGCCGAGTCGGATACGACTCAGCCGAGTCCTCGATCACTGGTCTTGCTGCCTTTATATTACAATGCAAATCACTAGGCTTAGTGTCTAACTTTTGCTAGCTTTATCCTTTATAAAAGAAACTGAAAAAAATATATGTTTTCTTTTGGCTTTTGACGTGTGTCCTAGGCTCCTAACCGTCCACATCTCATGTCCAACTTTGACAGTGTTTATCATGTGTGTGCCTTGTGATATCAATGTTCATGTCTCGCAGTCCTAGGCAGTGTTCTAAAAATCGGATTAATCGGCTGATTAATTCTAATTTTTGGCAGCTATGTAATTAGGCCTGTCAATGGGTCAGGTTCGGGGCGGTACGGACAGTACCATACCCAAACCCGTTTACCCAAGAGACTACCATACCCAACCTGTTTACCCACGGATCTAGAAATTGGGGTCCCATACCCGGACCCGCTATTCCCACGGGTCCAGACTCATTTACCCGAACCCAAAAAAATTGACCTGCTTGAAGCAGAAACAACACAATATTAAACTTGAAACAGAAACAACGTACTATTAAATAACATACTATTAAAGGCCACTCTCATTCTAGACCCGTTTACCCACTATATACTCGTAAATAGCATACTATTACTGATGATATATAGAAATTTACAGAGAAATTAAAAATAACAACACTGCATCTTAATCTTCTACTTGATCAACATATTAAACTTGATACAAATAGAGAAACTTTGATATGTTTAAAGCAGAAACAGTAACTACAGTACATGCATCCTAGTCTTCTACTTGATACAAATACAAATACAAAAATAAAAACTTGCTGAAGTTTAAGTTGATACAAATACAAAAACAACCACTTGATAAGCTTAACTTGATACAAATACATGAACATATGCTCAATCTTAATACAAATACAAACATAATCACGGTGAAGTTGTCATCAACATATGCATAAATCTTCCACTTTGAGTCACAGCAAAAACATTAGTGCAGTTGTGGATGCATCATGTATGCCTTTCTTCATCTCTACCACTTGATAACAGAGAAATAATTAAAGCATGTTTTTTTTTGTTGAGAAAGAAGCTGGAGAGGCATCATTTCAATATGCATGGGAATGGAGAACTGGTATATACATGTTAAAGGCAAGCAAGAAGGACATGGTTATACTTTGAAAGAGCTAGAAAATAGTATCAGAATCTTAAAACTTACCATTAGAATTATGACCAAAACACTACCCGCTCATGTACATGGAGCTAGACATGGAGCTAGCTGCATTTTCATCTAATTACAAAAAACAAATTAAGTGTTGTGGTTTTGATGCATCAATAATTATAAAAAATGTATGATGATTATGAAAATAAATCTTGGTTACTTGTTCTCCTTGATTCAATCCGGTCATTAGTAGTTAATAATGCCTCTACTATATCTGGAGGCAAAGATGCACGTTCCTCGGTAATAACTCTTCCACCAACACTAAATGCTGATTTCGATGCAACAGTTGTTGCTGAAACAACTAAGACATCACGAGCCATCTTAGCTAAAGTAGGTAGCTTTGAGCATTTGCTTTCTACCACTCTAAAATGTTAAAATTTTCATTCCTTGGGAAGACGGGCTCATCCAAGTATGTATCCAACTCTGATTTTTGATAGGCGATAATATTAAAAGAACGAGTATTTTTATACCACTTATCAAAGTCACTCAACTTGTCGTCCATTGATGAGCAATTACCACCATCATTGTCTCCACTACTTTCCATTAAACTCATTAGAGGAGAAAGACTACCTCCATAATCTGAATACATGTCAACAAATGCATTTCGAATCCTTTCAATATAATGTCCAGCTTCATAATCATAAATCTGCTCATAGTAATAATTCACCAAATCTATTTTAAATCTTGGATCAAGCACCACTGCAATAGCCAACACTAAACTACATTCTTTCTAATATTTTACAAACTTCTCCATTGGACAAGCCATCGTCTTTATAAACTCAGGTTTACTATTTTTTCAATGTTTTAATTTAAGCTGAATAAGATAAATATCAGGAAAGAATATATTTGATGTTGAAAAATTAGTACCACTAAAATGGCAAGTTGCATCATAAAAAAGTTTCAAGCAATCACGAACAATAACCGCAATTATTCAATCTTTTTTTGATGGATTATGTTTATAGTTTTTATCTATTTGTTCTAATCGCTCAAAAGCTTCCTTCAAAGATGTTGCAGTGTCAAGCATTTTAAAGGTTGAATTCCACCTAGTTTGAACATCCATAGCAACTCTTTTATGACCCTTGAGCTTACATTAATTTAGTGCAGTTTCAAATTTTTGCATAACATAAGTTGATCTTTTCATGTATCTTATAGTCTTTCGGATTTTTTTAAGAAGCCCAAGAATATTTGTCAATCCATCTTGAATAACCAAATTAAGGATATGAGCACTACATCTAACATGAAACAAGTCATTACATAAAGAAAGGAGTAATTTATCAAGAAGTCATGATTTCAAATGACTGACCATAAAGTCATTAGCAGAGGCATTATCAAAGACCATCGAAAACACTTTTTTATCCAAATTCCATTCCAAGAACTGTTTAGAAATAAACTTGAATAATGTTTCACCATCATGGGGGTATGAAATTTCTCTATATGCAAGTATTTTCTTTTTCAATTGCTAACTATCATTGATAAAATGCACGATCAAGTAAGCATATGCAAAATCTAAATGATCTGATGTCCAAATATCAGTAGTAAAAGTGCGTCTACAAGAAAGTGATTTCAAATAATTATAAAGGTTCTTATGTTATTTATGCACAAGCAACACATTAGATTTAAGAGAATTTCTAGATATAAGTTAGAAGTTTGGATTCAGTCTATTGCAAAAATTTTCAAACCACTCTGAATCACTCATGGTAAATGGATACTTTTCTTAGATAATCATTATTGCTAAATCCTTACTACTTTTCTCTTGATCAAAATTTCAATTTTGAATTTTGCAACTCTCCTTGATGTCTTTAGAAACTTGGAGTATTTGTTGTATTTATTTTCCTGAGCTCTTATGCTTTAACCAAAGACATGTGCTTAGGTGTTTTTTGAGATGGGTTGTTTCATCAGTACTCTTACCCACAAATTTACGTTTGCAATGGTTGCATTTCGCAATTCTTTCTCCATTTTCTAAATTTTCTCGTGTAAAATCATCCCACACCTTTGAAGTAAATTTTCTTTCTTTTTTTTTTCACATTCTTATCTTGAGATTGATCATGAGCACTTTCTTCAGTCTCCAGGTTTACTTTGACTTCGTCACTTGTAGTTGTAGGCCTATTCTCACTTGGTCTAGTAGTACTCGGGTTCGACATTCTTTATAAACTTGAAATTGCAAAAGATTTAGTCAATTATTATTAAGAAGAAATTTCAGTTCATAATTGATACTATTTCTATAAAATCAGTTAACATAATTAAACCCTGTAATTGCAACTAAAATATGAGACTTCGTAACTGTCTGAACAATGACCAAAACAAATCAAAGTAGCAGAATAAGGATCTAAACCAGTGACCATAACTAGTTTCTTTAAAGTTCGTTCCTCACCCCTCATTGGTCAGTTGAAAACTTCAGATACATGAAACTAAATAAACACGTTTCTCACAAGAAAGAATCAAGTAAACACTGATGATACTAGTTGCAAAGGTTAAGAAAACAAAATAACTACTGTGATCAAACACAAAACTGGTGCCAACAAACAGCTTCTTACATCAAGAATGGAGGAAAAAATGGTGTGTGTGCGTGCATGTGTGTGTGTGGAGGGAATTCATCTTGAGACAACACAAACACTATCTCACCCGCCTCATCACCAAGGTCATATTCTGTCATCCTCTTAAATCCCCAGTGAGACAGCACTATCAACAATCTTTATGCTCAGAAAAGACTCAGGGTATAGTAACCTTAAAACACATTCCATTTATAAATTGCGCAAATCAACCCATTGGAAACCGTGGGGTAAACTAATTATGAAATAGATAATACCATCAAACATCTATAAGAGAATCACAATAACCTAAAAAACTAGCAACGGCATGCCAACTGCCAAGCATTGAAAATCCTGACTTTCAGCTCCAAAAAAAATTTAAACATAAAACAAGAAATTCACCTTAAATAAAAACGTAAAATATGTTAAATCTTTAAATTTTTCCCATACCCGTTTGATCTCAACGTGCTTGATCTTGCTGAGAATGAGAGAACTCTTGAATCTACTGCTCCTCAACTAGATCTGAGACAGGACCCTAAAAATTAGATCAAATCTAATACAACAAACACTAAAAAATCCTAACTTTCAACTCTAAGAAAAATTATAAAAATAAAAGAAATTGAATTCTGATGTAGATCTCTATTTCCTATTTATAAAGATATAGAGAGAAGAATAAATAAAACAGTGGACCGCTTACAAAATCTAAGCTACAAAAGAAAAATTTTAGTAGATAGCCCAGACTATGATGAGGCAATGAGACTGAGAGCGAGTCGAGGAGAGTGAGAGAGAGCGAGTGAGAGGGGGGAGGCAGCTTGGAGTCGGAGAGGGAGGATGAGATCATGAAAGTGCGGCGGCCTGCGGCGAGAAGAGGCGGGATGAGAAAGAGAGGGAGGATGAGATCTAGGGTTCTTACCTCTCAATGCTCTCATTTGGCAGCTAAAGGCCTATCACCCTAATTTTGATGATGATCAACTCATGTAGTTATAGCACTAATGATCTTGTGTTTAATTAGTGACAGATTCCTTACCAAGATCTTAGTAGGTGCATAGCTAAAAGTCAAGATTTGGAGCTAGCACGGTATGATCCAAGGAGCTTTTGGATCAAGCTTGGACCAAGTCAAGATGATGAGAAGACTTCAAGGGAAGACTTCAAGAAGATCAAGACTTGTGTCTAGGTATAAGAATTTGTTTTGTTTTAGATAAAATGTAAAGGATAGAATAGATTGGTGGATTGCTCAAGTATATGTCACACACACACTCTTGATAGAATTGCTTTCATAAAAGAATTTTATGTTTAGAAAAGATTTTTCATTTTGAAAAAACATCATGTTGGTTTTTGGTATTTCTTTATATACATATCCTTTAAACCAAACCATATTATATGCTTAATGTCAAAACATAGATATTTCATATTAATTGTGTAGTGGATCATATCCATACACACTATGCTTTATAAGTTCAAATATCTTGTTTTGTATTTGGTAAAGTTTTAGAAAAACAAGTTTTGGAAAAACATGTTTTAGAAAAACAGTTTTTATCTTGAGCCAATATTTTCATATTACAAAAATAGTCCTAAACATTTATAACATGCCTTGATTTTGTGCAAGCATGTTTGATTATCAAAGTATATTGGTAAAACTATTTTTGTAGAATTTCTATGTATTTATGGGATTTTATGTGAACCTAAAAGACTAATTTTTTAATCCCAGAAAACAGTTTTCAGGCTTCAGGCAAGTCGACTTGACTACATTTATAGTCGACTAATTCTGAAGTCGGTCGACCGGCTCGGTCGACCGACGTGCACAGACGTGCACGCCTTTTTGCACTGGAGGACGGCCGACCGGACGGTCGACCGCTTCAGAGAGCTTTGCTCTCTGGAAATCTCAGCCGACCGTGCGGTCGACCGACAGAGAGTTTACTCTCTGTTCCAGTGGCTGGGTCGACCGTGCGGTCGACCGGATCCTCCAACGGTCGGATTTTTGACCGTTGGCGGTCGACCGGGCGGTCGACCGGCAGTTCTGACAGATCCCAACGGCTATATTTTTCTGGCCTATAAATGTGGGGGTCTTGTCATTGTTTTAAGTTAAGATTTTTGAGACTTCTTGAGCGTGTTTTTCTGATACTTCTAAAAGGGTTTTCTCGACATATTTGAGTGCAAATACTTCCAATCTAAAGGGAAGAATTTATCAAGAGTGTTTTAAGTGATTCTTTGAGTTTTTCACCATAGTTTCTTTCCTTGCTTTCTCACACCACACTTGAGCTATCCATTGTCTATTCATCCTATAGGTGTGTTATAGTGAGAGTGCTTTTTAGGTGATCAAGTGTTGTGATCACCAAAGAGATTTTCTTTGTTCTTTGAGGAGACGGGCAAGTGTGCTCGTTGGTGGTTTAGAGTTCGGTTGTGAACTCTTGGTGGTTTGAGGTGCGGCCTCGGCGAGCTTGTGAAGCTTGCGTGTGTACGGGACTTGGGAGTCCGAGGGCTTGTAGGTGTTGCGGCACCAGGGAGAGATCCATTGGGATCTTGCATAGTGAAAATCCTTCGTGTGTCGAAGGCGGGGATGTAGAGCAAGTGTGCTCGAACCTCGAAATATACCCTTGTGTTTGCGATTGCTCTTTCTCTCTCTCTTGTCTCTTATTTATATCTTGCATTCAATTATTGTCTATCTTTATTTGCATGATATACCCTTGTGCTTAATTGTCATATACTTGCGTGGGATTGTTGCTAACACTTGTATTCAACCAAGAGAGCCAACGCGGCACCTCAACCCATTCAAGGGAAATCTAGAAGAGTTTAGTCCAGAGCCCTGCAAAGGGAATTCGGCTACACTCTTGTGTTATACATAGTGTTTAGTGTAAAAAGTTTAATTAGGTCATCTTTGTTTTAAATTCCGCATTATTTGTTCATAAGCGACCATTAGATTAGCCATCACCTATTCACCCCCCCTCTAGGTGATTTTACAATTGGTATCAGAGCTAGTGCTCTTGATTAGGGTCTAACAACCTAAGAGTTAAAGATCCTCATTTTAGGCTAATCACAATATTTTTGTACACACACACACACCTCACCATGGACTTCATGTCACCACCCACCTTTGATATTCTTAACATCCACATTTGGAAGGTTAAGATGTCTTTGTTCCTCAAAGCCCTAGGATTTAGTGTATATCTTGCCACTACTAGTAATGCATATTCTTTAGATGGTAAGAATTTTGAGGCTAATGCAAAAGCCCTTCATGCTCTTAAATCAACTCTAAATGATGATTATTTATCTAGGGTTTCTAATGTTGATTCGGCTTTTGTAGCTTGGAACTGTTGGCCCAAAGGCCTTCCACTCTAGTTTTGATGATGATTAACTCATGTAGTTATGTGTACTAATTATCTTGTGATGTTTAAGTTTCAGATCATTAATCAAGATATTAGTTGGTGAAAGCTTCCACACATCTTTCATTTGTTGATTCAAGAGCCCGAGCGTCATAGATCATACATTGCAACTTGCTCGGTGAATCAAGAGTGTTTGGATCGAGCCGACTTGGAGATTGCGCTCTAGCTTGGAGATTGCACTCTACAAGAAGACTTAGGTATTCATAGTTTTAGTTTGGGTTTAGATCCTAATTGTAAAGATTAGAATAGTATGATAAGCTCAAGTTCACAACACACACACCTTTCATGTTTTGATTTTCGGTTTTAGGTTTAACCGATCTTGGTTTTCATGAATAGATTTTTTATCAAAACAAGTTTACATGGTTTATGTATATTAGATTTGTTCTATATACATGCATGCTTCAATTGTTTAGACAAACTTTGTTTGATAATCTATTTCATGTGTTTTATGTTTACAACAAAACATATTTTTGGACTTAATGACAAAAATCATGATATATATATGTTTCTTGTATATTGAATTTCTATTCATATACAATATGCTTCAAAGTGTTTAATATCATATTTTTATATCATGGATGAGTTTTAGACAATGTGTATTTTCTATTCAAAATACAAGGTTTTAGAAAATACGGTTTTTGGTTTTGGCAAAATTTCTATGACACAAAAATTGTCTAAAACGTTTGAAATTTGTGTTAGGATTTTTAACACAAGTTTGTATTTCAATATAAAATAATAAAACTATTTTTGTGGAATTTTAGAGATTTTGTGGGATTTATTGGAATATTTTTTACCTCAGATTTCTGACCCATTTGCTGCCTGCCAGGCTAGTTCGGTCGACCGTATCGGTCGACCGCATGTAGCCGGTCGACCGTCACGGTCGACCGACGACGTGCACAAACCTGTGCACGTTTCTGGCACAGTCAGCGGTCGACCGGGACGGTCGACCGGAGCAGAATAGTCTGCTCTCGGGATTTTTTCGGTCGACCGGACCCGGTCGACCGTTAGTTGCCAACGGTCAAAAATTGACCGTTGGACGGTCGACCGGGCCGGTCGACCGGAAGGCTATTTCAGGCATAAATTCTGTAAACGGCTAGTTTTCTAAATTGCCTATAAATACCCCATTTGTAAGAGTTTTTCTCTAAGAATTTTTGTGCGAATTTTTCCACTCTCTCAGGTGTTTTTGCTGCAATCAAAATAGGTTTTTGGATTCAAATTGAACAATCTTTTTGGTGTTTTCTTTAGGGTTTGAAAAATCAAAGAAAAGGTTTTGGGAAAAGCTTTTGAATTGAACTTCTCTATTTTGGTTTCATCTTATTTCCCAAAGATTTTCTTTGAGTTGCTGGTTTCAAATCCCTTGTTTTTCTCCACACTTGAGCTAAAATCTACTATCTTCTCTATAGGATTTTGTGTGGGAAAAAGAGATTGTTTTGTGGTTGTTGTTTGAAACCTTAGTTGTAAACCCATTTCTTGCTTTGTGCCATTTCCCTCATTGTGTTGAGTAGGTTGTGCAAATTGGGTTGTGAGGTGTTTTGTGTAAGCTTGGTGCTAATCCCTCAAGTTGTGAGAGGTGATTGTTTGTTGTATTGGAGGAGTGCCTCAAGGAGGAGGTTGAGTTTGTAAGGAGGGGAGTTGGGAACTCCTTGTAATTGTGATTGCCCCAAATCCTCGGTGGAGGTTCCCTTTGTGGGAGTCCTTTGTGGACAAGCTAGTGGATTGGAAATCCTTCGTGTGTCGAAGGCGGGGATGTAGAGCTGGGTGCTCGAACCTCGGAACATATCTCTTTGTTTGCGCTTGATCCATTGACTCTCTCTCTCTCCCTTTACTTTGTGCAAATTGTTATATCTTGTACTTGCTTGTGTGTGCATCATTGTTGTTATTGCAATTAGTTTTTAAATTCCGCATTAAGTTGACTAGATTAGCATTGTCACCTATTCACCCCCCCTCTAGGTGACTTTTCAGGAACATCATCACCTCCCTTGGCGAAAAGGATTTATATTATGCCGGGAGCGATTCGGATGTTGGAAGCGACACCTCCAACAAGTGCTACATGGTCCAAGGGGATAACCCCCTTGAGGTAACTATCGAATCCGAGGATGAGGATGTTAATATGTCATATGATGAGCTTAATACATTTTGCCAATTATTGCTTGAGAAATATGACATGATTAAAAAGAATAATAAAATTTGAAAAAGGAAATTGCTTGCATGCATAAGGAACATGACTCATATAGAAATAACATTGCATGCTTAGAAAAAGATAATGAAAGTTGGAAAAAGAAATTTGATTGCATGCATGAAGAAAATGATTCTTTTAGAAATAAACTTGCATGTTTAGAAAACGAGAAAGAAGTTTTGAAAAATGAAAATGTTTCCCTTATGTCTAAGTTGAATGATTTATGTGAAGGGAACACTATTTTGAAGGATAAAATCACTTTGGTGGAAAAACAAAAGGAAGTTATTTTTCAAGAAAATATTACTTTGAAAAGAAAATTTTGTGGGAAAAAAAAAGATTTTGTATCTAAAAAGAAAAAGAAAAATGATTCTTCATCTCATCATGCTTTACATGCCACCACTAATGAGATTAAGAATTTGAAAAATAAGATAGATAATTTAAGCTCTAATTTGAGCACATGTGCATTCAATCATACTAGATTGGAATCTTTGTTTCAAAAGAAACAAGTTCCTCATACTCATGCACATTCACATTCTCATGCTTATGTTGCACACCATGATGATACACACACATAAGCATACTAAGGTGTACATATGTACACATTGTGACCGCAAAGGCCATTTAGCAAAATATTGTTATGATAGATTAGGTCATTTCAATTTTGCTAAGAAGAAGAATTTTTGGGTTCCTTACAATAAAGCTAACCCCAAAGGACCCAAGAAAATATGGGTACCAAAACCCCCACCTTGTGTATTTGATGTAGGTGAGGGATCTCTCAAAACGTGAGAGATTTGGTGCCTTGATGGTGAGTGCATGTGGACATGATGGACATACTTTTGGATGCACCGCTATCAAGGAATTTTGGTGAGATGACCACCATATTTGGAGCTCTGGAGTTGGTAACAATTTCTAAAACTCCTACTTTATTTATGTTCATACTTGTTCATTTATCATATTCATAGCATGTTCATATTTTAAGATTTCATTGTGCTTCATGTGGTAATAACATGCTTAGATGTAGTCTATTTCAAAACTTGTATTTATACATATACAAATAGTGAATTACAATTGATTCATATATGATTGAACTTCATGCTCACTTGTATCCACTTTATGCATATATATGATCTTGTTTTGATGATTCACATTTATACATGCTTTGCCAACTTTTATGCTTTACTTCATGTATACGTATTTTTAATTCAAATCTAATAAATATACATGTATACCCGTGAGTCTCTTGCTTTCATGCAAACATTTTTAATAGACTTTTTTATTTGGGATATGTATGCATATTGTTAGAATTGGATAAATCATACATATACCATGAAGATTTTTGTTTTATGAAAATGATTTTTAAGTTGATTTGTTAAAAAATATGTCTTATGATCTCTTTGAGCTTCAATGACTATTTTCATAAAAATGCTATTTACATGATCGTTTAACACTCACATTTTTGATTAAAATAATTTTATGAGCTTTATAGATCTTGAGTGTCAACTTTATGTATTTAGTTATGCTTTATGAAAAATATATGATTTGATGTATTTTGAAGGATCTTTAACTAGTTTTTCAAAAACAATTTATACTAGTTATTTATTCTTCAAATAGTCTTTGAGATTTACACATGATTCTATTTCTCTCAAAATTTGATGCTTCATGATTTAAATATTAGTTTAAATGTTAGTATTTGTCAACACTAGGATTTATACTTGTACATATTGTGGACCACAAATAAATCTATATATGATTGGGTTTGATTGCTTATTTGTGCCCATTAGATGTGCTAGTATAGCCTTAGTTTTGATGATCCTTACATCTTTAAACTTATATTCCCATTTTGGATTTGTGCTATGATCATGTGTTTTCATTTCATGTATATGTTTATTTTGTCAAACTTTAAGATATACATGTATACCTCTTGAGTCATTTGCCTTTCATGCAAATATATATATATGTGGACTCAATTGTGTCAGGGATATGTATGTATACTTTTCGTGTTGTCAAAACATACATATACCTTAAAATATAATTATTTTTTAATAAAAAAAAATTTTTGTGATGATTTTCATGCTTTCAAAATTTGTGATAATTTTCATTTTTAAAGGAATATTGAGTTTTATTGCTATTTTTCATGATGCCATGTTCCACATAACACTAGTACACTCACTTCTTTTTGATATGAACTTTATGGATATTTAGAGTGTTTTAGTACCTTGTGATTTATTCATACTTCATGAAAAACTTTTGATTTATTCCTTGATTGAAGGATTCCGTACTAGTTGTTAAACATTTCTATTTAACTAGTTCGAATTCCTCATGTGGTAGATTATATGATGTATACACTTAAGCTTAATTTTCAATTGGTATCATTGGATATTTTCAATTGGTATCAATTTGAATCTTGTTGTATATACTCATATTTTGTTTTCTCATATATGTATGTATCTACTTCAATTGGTATACTCCTTTCATACATATATATGATTTGTTGTGTGCTTGAGCTAAAATTGACTTACATATTATTTAAGCACAAAGGTTGTTAATGCTAAGCTTAACTCAAATCTTATTTTTCAAGCTTATGTATTAGATTTCAAAATTAGTATTAAATTCAAATTTGGTTATTTTACTTTTGGTACCTTAAAAAGAAAATTGTGTATTTGAGAAAAATTAAATTTTATAAGAAAGTTCAAATTTTGTTTTGATATAAGAAAAATTCAAAATTTTTGACTTGTATTTCCTATATGCAAGGAGAGCTTAACATCTCTCTTACATATAGATTCATGTTGAGTATATTATAAATTGAGGAGCTTGACAACTCTTCTTTATATGATATACGTGTGTAGGGGGAGCTTCACATCTCCTCTTATGCATTACATAATATGTGTTATGTGAATTGGGGCTTATCATCCCTTCTTCATGTAATGCATATGTGTAGGGAAGCTAACTTAGCGTCTTCCTCTTCATGAATGTATATAGCATATATTCTTTATTGATTGATTTGTTCTAACCCCTTATTGATCTTTTTGTTTATGACAAAAAGGGGGAGAAAAATTTGATGATTTGTTTTTACTTTGAACCCTTTGTTGATGATTGACAAAAAGGGGAGAAGTATTTGTGAGTTATATGCATGATTTCCTTACTTAAGGGGGAGAAGTATTTGTCTTTCTTGCTTAAGAAGGTATAAGATTTGTATTTATGCATATATGTGTTGTTTTGAAATTAGGAGCAAAAGATTTGATTTGTTTTATCTCCATTTGCATACATGTCTATGTGCTTTATTGTCATATTTATTTATTTTGTTGATATGCATGAGTTAAGGGGGAGCTTCCTTGAAGCTTTACTTTAATCCATGCATATATAACTCCATGAGTTTTGTCATCATCAAAAATGGGGAGATTGTTGGCCCAAAGGCCTATCACCCTAGTGTTGATGATGATCAACTCATGTAGTTATAGCACTAATGATCTTGTGTTTAATTAGTGACAGATTCCTTATCAAGATCTTAGTAGGTGCATAGCTAAAAGTCAAGATTTGGAGCTAGCACGGTGTGATCCAAGGAGCTTTTGGATTAAGCTTGGACCAAGTCAAGATGATGAGAAGACTTCAAGGGAAGACTTCAAGAAGATCAAGACTTGTGTCTAGGTATAAGAATTTGTTTTGTTTTAGATAAAATGTAAAGGATAGAATAGATTGGTGGATTGCTCAAGTATATGTCACACACACACTCTTGATAGAATTGCTTTCATAAAAGAATTTTATGTTTAGAAAAGATTTTTCATTTTGGAAAAACATCATGTTGGTTTTTGGTATTTCTTTATATACATATCCTTTAAACCAAAACCATGTTATATGCTTAATGTCAAACATAGATATTTCATATTAATTGTGTAGTGGATCATATCCATACACACTATGCTTTATAAGTTCAAAATATCTTGTTTTGTATTTGGTAAAGTTTTAGAAAAACAAGTTTTGAAAAAACATGTTTTAGAAAAACAGTTTTTATCTTGAGCCAATATTTCCATATTACAAAAATAGTCCAAAACATTTATAACATGCCTTGATTTTGTGCAAGCATGTTTGATTATCAAAGTATATTGGTAAAATTATTTTTGTAGAATTTCTATGTATTTATGGGATTTTATGTGAACCTAAAAGACTAACTTTTTAATCCCAGAAAACAGTTTTCAGGCTTCAGGCAAGTCGACTTGACTACATTTATAGTCGACTAATCCTGAAGTCGGTCGACCGGCTCGGTCGACCGACGTGCACAGACGTGCACGCCTTTTGTGCACTGGAGGACGGCCGACCGGACGGTCGACCGCTTCAGAGAGATTTGCTCTCTGGAAATCTCGGCCGACCGTGCGGTCGACCGACAGAGAGTTTACTCTCTGTTCCAGTGGCTGGGTCGACCGTGGCGGTCGACCGGATCCTCCAACGGTCGGATTTTTGACCGTTGGCGGTCGACCGGGCGGTCGACCGGCAGTTCTGACAGATCCCAACGGCTATATTTTTCTGGCCTATAAATGTGGGGGTCTTGTCATTGTTTTAAGTTAAGATTTTGGAGACTTTTGAGCCTGTTTTTCTGATACTTCTAAAAGGGTTTTCTCCACATATTTGAGTGCAAATACTTCCAATCTAAAGGGAAGAATTTATCAAGAGTGTTTTAAGTGATTCTTTGAGTTTTTCACCATAGTTTCTTTCCTTGCTTTCTCACACCACACTTGAGCTATCCATTGTCTATTCATCCTATAGGTGTGTTGTAGTGAGAGTGCTTTTTAGGTGATCAAGTGTTGTGATCACCAAAGAGATTTTCTTTGTTCTTTGAGGAGACGGGCAAGTGTGCTCGTTGGTGGTTTAGAGTTCGATTGTGAACTCTTGGTGGTTTGAGGTGCGGCCTCGGCGAGCTTGTGAAGCTTGTGTGTGTACGGGACTTGGGAGTCCGAGGGCTTGTAGGTGTTGCGGCACCAGGGAGAAATCCATTGGGATCTTGCATAGTGAAAATCCTTCATGTGTCGAAGGCGGGGATGTAGAGCAAGTGTGCTCGAACCTCGAAACATACCCTTGTGTTTGCGATTGCTCTCTCTCTCTCTCTCTCTCTCTCTCTCTTATTTATATCTTGCATTCAATTATTGTCTATCTTTATTTGCATGATATACCCTTGTGCTTAATTGTCATATACTTGCGTGGGATTGTTGCTAACACTTGTATTCAACAAGAGAGCCAACGCGGCACCTCAACCCATTCAAGGGGAATCTAGAGGAGTTTAGTCCAGAGCCCTGCAAAGGGAATTCGGCTACACTCTTGTATTATACATAGTGTTTAGTGTAAAAAGTTTAATTAGGTCATCTTTGTTTTAAATTCCGCATTATTTGTTCATAAGTGACCATTAGATTAGCCATCACCTATTCACCCCCCTCTAGGTGATTTTACACTTACTCTATCATTTGATGGCTAGTTATTTACCTGACAATTTTTTAAGAGCTTGCTTCCTTTACAGTTGGGATATAACAAGTCTCAAGTCGATATTTTCAGGTAATAAAAATGTTTTGCCATATTCCCCTTCTTACATATTGCTAGTCAACTCTTGTTTTTTGCTTTGTTTTGTATGTTAACATATATCAATACTTAAAAAGAAGGCTCCAGGAGAGAACTGACAGAACTTTAAGGTCTTCAGTGAATTTCAAACTGCTAATAGCCTGTCCAACTTTCAATCTGAGGTAATTGTTAAGTAGGAGAGCCCTTGAACAACAATGTGCGCTATTGGAAATTGTATTTCATCTGTAAGGTGCAATATTAGTCAAATATGCAGATTCAACATTGTCCCATAGAATTCCTTGTGATAGCTTGCAATTGCCTGTAATAATATTTTTTTGTCTTTTTTTCCATTCAGATATGTGTGGCTTAGGAGTATTCTCCACTCTACTTCTCTCTGTGTTAACTTGTATGCTGATCCATCAGGTTGATAAGTATATGGGAATAATTCGAATTTGGTGGAATAAGTATGCGCATATCAGTCCTCTTTAGGGCTTTTCAAGGATCTTTGTGTTTTTCCCAGCCATGTGTTTTAATCGGTTGAGTTTATGTCTCTGCTGTATGAATTTTAATCATATATATGCTCTTTTATCTGTCACTTAATTTCTCCAATTTCAGGTCTTTTTCGTCGGCTGAGATATATGCCATTTTGGTTGACATGACCTGCCTAACACATCGCAGCTATCCTTCCAGTTATAGGTATTGAAACTTACCAATTTTCAACTATTACTTTCCTATGCATTATTATGTCTCATTATTTATATATTGGGTACATTACTCTCAGATGACAAGTGAGGAGATACTGTAAAATGAAGGTTTCTGATTGGAGATTCATGAATGGTTTGGTCCATACACTTTACTTTGCACTTTAAATAATTTCCAGGCCTTTTTTAAGCAGCTCATCCTCTTTATCAGATATATATATAAGCATCTCATCCTCTTTATCAGATATATATATATATATATATATATATATATATATATATATATATATATATATATACACACCTATTTGAGACGATTCTTAATTTTGACAGCTAGGTTCGTAGAACGAGTTGGGAACATCGGGGAAGAGAGACGGGCGTTACTGGGCCTAACATGGTCGTAGGCTAAGGTCAAATGTGGATGGAGGTCGCACCGGCTTGCACTTTCTGCATGTCCGAGCAGATATTGTACATGAAGCAATAGGAGTTTTTTATGGATTTATTTAAGAAACAGAGAGTGTACTTTCTACTCATGTTAGCACATTTGAATATGAGCTTATTGTTTGTCTGCCAAGTTTTTGAAATTAATAGATCGGATGTTCTGAATTGTGTTATGTATGTATTCTATTGTAAATTTCAATTCAGATATCTAGCTGTCTACTCATATTGCATATACGTTGTAACATATTTGAGTTACAATTGGCCCATTTTAAGCTAAAATTTTTATGACTGCAGCACTGTTTTGCAGAGAATTAATTGTAGCTAGATTCATTTTTCTAATAATTGATGTAATTAATTTATTCAACTAATCTTTTTTTATACTTTATTTATAAATAGTTAACCTTTATTTTAAATATAGATCCGTAGATCGTTTGAACTTTTACTACAATTAATATTTAATATTTTCCAGTGGAATATTAGATTTCTAAATAATCGTTAATAAATTATTATACTAATTATTATATTGCATTTCGCTTATCCATTTTTTTTGGTTTACTGTTTTCTGTCTTTTATACAATTTTATATTATAAATTAAATAGTATTTTACCTAATTTAACCGTTTGTTATTAACTATTATGGATTTGTTAATTATTTATTGTATTTAATGACTTATTTTTAAAAAAAAATCAAAAAATCAGCAAACAGTTATTTTTTGGGTCAACTGAGCCACTTACGACTTACGCACCGATAACCAAACACTGTAAAACACAATACTATATCTCAATTACAATTTTACTTTACCAACCAAACACCGTAAAATACAATACACTTTCTTACATACAACTTTATTTTACCAACCAAACACCGTAAAACTATCATTGATGCAACTCATTTACAATTGTAAAAGACTTTACCAATTACAACTACGAATTACGGCCAATTACGCCAACCAAACAGATATGTGGGTTTTGAAATGGGTACACGGGTAAACAAGCTTGGTTCAATTAAATTCAAACCCGACCCATTAACTAATCGGGGAACGGGTACATGGGTATGCGGGTCCGGGTCCAAAATAATATTTCTCATACCCGTTTATTCTGATTGGGTCTGGGTCGGGTTCGGGTCCCGTTGACAGGCCTACATATAATATTACATTCAACGTTCTGATTATGCGCTCGGGCGCTTAATCGGGTTCAAAATGATTAATCGGGCGCTTAATCAGGTCCAAAATGATTAAACGTCTGATTAATCTGTTATTTATTAAATTGTAGATGAATTATGATATTTTATTATTGTATATTTTACATAAAGTGATACTTATGTTTTATTGTTTCTGATTATTTTTCAAATTAACTTATTTTGCAATCTTTTTCCATCATTCTTTAAAGCTCATTATTTTGATTGATAAATTGAATAATTATTTTATTTATCTTATTTTTCAGGTAAGTTCTTTGATTTATATTTATGTTGCAAACTTTGAAATCTTAGATTACTAATGCGAAGAGATAAGTTCTTTTACTTCTTCTTTTTTACTATTTATTCATATTGTCTTGTTATTCATCATATCATGGTTTATAACTTCACATTTAGATATTGTCTTGTATAATATTTAGGCATTTTCAACAATTAACTGTATATATTTATATGTAGTTGTGTATAAATATAATTAAATATATTAAGATATTAAATTTTAATTAATCTTCAATTAATACCCAATTAATCCAATTAATCATTATTCAGTGTTGGACTGCACGAATAATGAAATCGATTTTTAGAACACTGGTCCTAACGACGAAGCCTTTTTGTATATTGAGTTGTTCAAAGGAGACGAGGTTTATTAAGCTTTCAATTGTGACAAATATGAAACTTTGAGTGAACATTGTGGAACAAAAATATATATAACATTGATCTCAAACGGGATAACCTCTTATAGCCTTTTTCTTCATAAAAATAAGCTCAAGTAGTTTTACTTATTTCAATACATGTTGAAGGAAACCTTCTTGTAAGCATTCATTGTTCCCATTGCAAGGATCATTACATGACTGTGGTTGGTCTCAATGCTAAAGATGACTTGAGCAGCGTCATGCAAGGTTTATGTCAGCAAGAAAACGATAAAACGCCTTCTGAGCAGTTTCAGTTCTCAAATACAATTATTGATGGATGGAAATGATATATCAATAGGAACATGGAGCTAGCTGAAACTGGCCCATGTTTTTGAGTGACAGATGTAAAATAACGACATTTGGCAATGTTATATATGCTCAAATTTGGCAAAGTTGGTTTTCTTTTATATCTTTTGTTCATCTTTCAGTGTAAGTAAGAGGATCAAGACCTCTATTCTGTTTGCCTGAGTACTGCTTGTTCCAACAACTTGAGTTGCTTTTTGACTTTTTTTTGCTGGAAATACTATCTCTTGGAGCAGATTGGTCAAAGTTCTACATTGCTGAGCTTATTGTCACATGCACATCTTTTTTGTATGTTTAACTGGATCTTTAAGATCCTATCCACTGATTGAATAGTTTAGTTCCATGAGGGTTTTATTTTCTCTGAATGTTAACTTAAAATTGTCAATCAAGTTATACACTCTGATTATTCCTGATTTCTTTCACTTTCACTTCCTTATAGTTATCCATTAATCCTCGTCTTTCACAGAGATTGGGGAAACCACCTCAAAACTGCAATCGAGAATCGAGGAAGTGAAGATCAAGAGGAAGGGTGATGATGAGCGTGCAAGGGTCGGAAAAACAAGCAGCCCAAGCAAAAAAAGGCATATGGCACATGACCTCGGTAAGTAATCCATTACAAGTTTTTTGCACCATAACCACATGAAATTATAAAATTTGCTAGCTATGACTTGGTTTGAATTCACTGTCATCTCCCCGCAGACCATTTTGCCAGGTTGGAAGACATTCAAGAAGCTGCAAACATTCTAGGGAAAATGGTCTTTAAGCCCCTATGAACAGATGGCCACGTGAAAAACTCCATATAGTTTGAAACAATATGAAAAAACCCTGTACCCACCAAACAATCTCATATTACCTATATTGCCCTTGATTCAATGTCATGTTTGTGTTGATTTGAACGGCCCACGTGACAGACATTTAATACTTGTCACGTGCGCTAGTCGGGTGAGCCGGTTTGGAGATCATTTTTGTTCACTATTTTCTAAATTCTGTCCACCTGGTGGATAAATTTTTTGGATTGATATTTTTTTTGCAGAGAATTTTTTTTGCATACATGCTATATTCCTGTCCACTCTTCTCCAAACTTCCATCCACCTTCTCATATATTCTGTTCATTTTCTTCAAAATGTTGTCCACTTTATTTAATATTATGTCCGCTTATTCTAATTTTTTTAATATTATAGCAATTTTTCTTTAACGTTATAGCTCTAAAATTATGTCTGCTTTCTTTAATATGGACAAAAATATAAAGAAGTAGAAAGAAACTGATGAAGGTGATCAAAAAGGCGAAAGTTGCACAGAAATATTAAAAAGTAGACAAAAATTGACGAAGGTGATCAAAAAGGTGAAAGTTGAACAGAAATAAAAATAATTACACAGAAATTAACGAAGGTGGATCAAAAAGATGAAAGTTGGACAGAAATATAAAAAACGTAGACATAATTGATAAAGGTGGACAAAAAAGATAAAAGTTGGACAGAAATTATAAATAGTAGATAGAAGTTGAGTAAGACAGACATAAAGGAGAAAAGGGCGTGATCTCCGCCACTTGTCACCCCCAGGGGCCACTGAAGATTGTCTACATTTTTAACAAATTATTAAGAAAGTAGATAAAATCATTCACAAGATGGCCAAAATACTAGAGTAAGTGAACTGTGAACATAATAGTTTGAAAACGTGGATAGAATATTAAAGAAATCATATTAAAAAAGTGAACATAATTGGAGATATAACGTTAAAAAAGTTGATATAATATTAAAAAATTAGAATTAGTCGACAATATATTAAATAAAGTAAACAAAATTTTGAAGAAAGTAGAATATATGAGGTGGATAGAAGTTAAGAGAAGGGTGGACAGAAATATAACATACATGCAAAAAAAAATTCTTTGCAAAAAAAAAAAAAAAAATCTACCTTGAGGTGGACATAATTTAAAAAAAGGGATAAAAAAGGCTTTCAAACCGGCCCAGGCGACTAGCATGTGACAAGCATTAAATGTCTGTCACGCGAGACATTCAAATCAACTCAGACAAGGTATTCAATCAAGGACAATATGGGCAATATGAAATTTTTGGTGGGGACAAGAGCTTTTCACACTGTTTCAAACTATAGGGAGCTTTTTACATGACCATCTTTTCACAGGGGCTTAACGACCATTTTCCCAACATTCTAAAGGGACATATGATCATCGATTCATTAGGCGGCATACTGCATTCTATGTAATGTACTTTTTATTCTGTTTTAGTCTGGTAAAGGGGGTTATTTGAGTATTTGCAGATTACCAACTTGCCTTTGTAATGTACTGACAATTAATATTATAGTTTAGTTTTCTTTCATGGCTTTGGGAGCATGCTTTTTGTACTACAGTAATTTGAGTTGCCATTGCCAATGGTGTTTGACTTTGAATGCTACATTCATGGATAACAAATCGTCGAGTTTCCAGTGTTTGGTGATATGTGCCCACACTTGATCTGTATTATGATTGAATGGCTGATAACAGATTTACCTTGTCAAAGCAAAAATACCGGGCTCAGCGCATCAAAAGTATGACACGTGTCATATTATGATGGGCTGCTGTCTCTATATAAGCAGCACATACAGAAGCCCTTCGACAATACAAGCAAAAGCAACAAAAAAAAAAAAAAAAAAAATCAAATTCCTCTACTGTAATTCCTTTGAAACGAGATGTCGAACACTCACGACCAATTCAAGGCCGGCCAAGCACGCGGCGAGGGGTGGTGAGTTCATCCATTCCGCTGCTCCGCGAGTTAGGTTTTGTTACTGTGGTCAATTAGGAGTTTAAGATCTGACTGTTAAAATTTTCTTTGATTCTTTTGTGCAGGCGAGGGCGGATCACTGGGCGGGATCTGAGACCGACAGCCTTCAGCTTCATAGGCCGGATGAGTCCCAGTCGGCCCATGAGACGAAGGAGCAGGCTGCTGGATTTCTTCAGCAGGTTTCAAACTTGTCTTCTCCTTTGTTATAAACATGTAGTTGTCTAATAATAAAGTTGATGAATGGTTGAAATATTAGACTTTCATTGGTAAATGACAAATTAACTGCTAGAGAAGGTGATTTTATTGCATGTTGCACGTTTTATTTTGTTACGATATAAACTCATTACTGGAACAGGGGTGGGCTTCATGCACACTTCCTGTGTCGGAAAAAGCTGAAAACAAATAAAAGTTAGGCAAGGAAACAAATGAGATTTGTTATGGAGCAGAATCAGAGTATAATCACATCAGACAATATTTTCCTATGATGACTGTAGTTGTTGTGTAATTGGCATTTGGTTGTTATTGGGATGGTGTTTTCGTCGTGCAGACTGGGGAGCAAGTGAAGCAGATGGCAGCAGGTGCGGTTGAAACTGTGAAGAACACGCTCGGAGTTGGGGACCGCAGCAACAGCAGCAGGAGCTGAAGGATGAAAAAATGGAAGGGATCGCTCCTCCCTCTTCAATCTTGTTTCCTTGTTTTTGTTTTTGTTTTGCTTATTAAGTGACGTGATTTGCTCACTCCCTTCGAGAATTTGGGGGCTTGTTGGGTAGAGATTAGAGATCATCAATGTGATCCATTGTCTCCGATCTCTCGTTTTCGGAAGGGAGGATCTATTTGTTTCTTAGTTGTAATAATGCTGCTGCATAAATGAAACGCCAAAGCTATTTTAGTTGCATTATTTTGTTCTCTTATGCCTTGATTTTAGCAATGAATCAATATGAGAAAGAATTGGTCATGAAAGACCCAAGCGGGCCGGGTAACTGGGTTTCCGTTGGGCTACCCACTTGGGCCCAGAAGAAACCGTATAACCTGCACCTAAAAGATTGTGCAGAACGAAAGAAACCCTAACCCTAAAAGCCGCAGTTTGGTAGTTTCTGCTCTCAAGCATCATTTGAGAGCCTTTCTATGGAGACGGGAACAAGGGAGGGATTGGTCTCAGCTGCCTCTAGATTTGTTGAAGTTGATTGCTTCCAAGGCCAACGACATCTCCGACTACATCCAATTCTGCACACCTTGGACATGTGCTGTGGAAAAGCCTATACGGTTTGACCTAAGCTGTCAAAATATATGATTTTGAGCAGAATCCTGAAGAACCTTGTGTTTACAAAAAGGAAAATGAGAGATCAGTTATCTTCTAAGTGTTAAATGTTGATATACTTTACTACTCATTGGGAATGATTTTAGGGATTATGTTCACAATCAAGTTTGTGGTTATCTAGTCAATTTTCCATGAAGGATCTTGGTGAAGCATCTTACACTTAGGCATCAAACTATTGCGAGATCATCGTAACAAGATGATTGGAATTGAAAACCGCCGTCCTCACTTTCACTTCTCCGATCCCCTCTTGCAGACTCCTCCCTCCATTGAATTTAGATGATCAGGACATCGAGCTTGTAGAGTACATTGGATCCAACGCCTTTCCATTTTGGTGGTCACAGCAGTCTCGTTGGTCATCAAAAGGAGACAGTCGACGATGCTTAGCTGGTCTTTTCGGGTGATCAACCACACTAGGACTGAGACACGACCCTGATTCCCACGGGGGCCCTTATGCTAGCCATTTCACTTTAGATTTTTGCTCAAGGAACTTTTCCTGTTGGAGAGAAGAGTTCATGTAGGCCTTCCTGGCCTCCGTCAGCTCCTTCCACTTGTTCTCGTTCCAATCAACCTGCAGCCACTCTCTAAAGCGTCCATCTTGAAAAGCAACTGGTTGTAAGCCAGGCTATTTATATTGGAAATATTTTAACTAGGCTTGGCATGACAGATTGTAAGAGAATGTGGCACCCTACAAACAAGAGATCAGGCTTTCTAAAAGTCAGGATCTCAGGACCCCTATTGATAGAGATCACATGGGGGAGGATTCCTTATAAATCGGCTGTAGGGAATTATCATGTGCACCATATTGTGTACAGGACCAGATATCTGTCATGCGGTTGGGATCGTGAGTTGATTTCAAAGTAGCCCTCGTATTGAGAATATTCTCAAATACCTTGAGAGTAGGAGAGACTGTGTTTTGAAATATTCTGAACCAGTTGGTACCTCTTGGTACATGAATGAAGACTTTCAGTGAGACCTAGATGACTATGTTTCCACATTTGGCTATGTCTCCATGCTGGCTGGAGGAGCAGTCAGTTGGCACAGTGTAAAGCAGAAAGTTATGGCAGACTCGACGACTGAGGTGGAGTATGTTGCTGCCTCAGAGGCCTCGAAAGAGACAGTTTTGGTATAGGAGATTTCTTCTCTAGCATGGGGTGGTTCCAACTGCTGAGGCCCCCCTTGATGTTGTCAACAGTGAGGTGGTTCAAAGCAAGGGCCCCAGAGATCACTCCAAGATGAGACATGCGAACACAAAGTATCACATATTCATCAGTTCCAAAATGATAAAGAAATTGTTGTTACAAAAGTTACATTAGCAGAAAATCTCAAGATCCTATGACTAAACCTTTGACCACGGAGGTTTATGCCAAATATGTTGAGAATTTAGGGGTCAGGCCAATTCGTAGGTGGTTATAATTTGTCCAAGTGGGAGATTGTTAGTGTTGTGTTCAAATATAGACATAATAAAACTGTATATAATACATTTTGTTCAGTGATTATCCAATAATCCTTTATGCGGGTTGTAGGATGTCTAAAAATTATTGAAGACAAAGCCTCAGACGCGAATGTCGCAGACGCGGAGGTCGCATTTCAGCCTTAAAGCACATGCCTCATGCCAAATGCGAGGGTCACGTCTCAACCCAAACGCGGAGCTCACGTCCTTTGTCAAACGCAGAGTTCACATTCCAACCTCAGACGCGAACCTCGCAGTCTCTGCGAAACGCGATGGTCATACTGTTTTTTGAGATGCAGACCTCAAGGTCGCGTTTTAACATTAAAACACGAGTCTGTGTAACTTCGCGTTTCAACACAAATACAAGCTTGAGAAGATTTGCGTTTCAATTCAATGCGAGCTTGTGAGCTCCGCGTTTCAACACAGACGCGAGTCTATGAGCTCCGCTTCTTCACATCAGCGCGAGGTCCGCGTCTAACGCGAGACCCGCGTTTCTGCTGTAACTGAAAGCCACGAATTTGATCAGTTACATCTCATTTTCTCTCCACATAATGGGGAATAACTTTCCATTATAGAGAGATTTAAGGGTTTAGTTACACCCCTCCCATTATGGATAGATTTAAGAGGTTGGTTACACCATAGAATCCTCTATAAATAGCTATGAATAGCTAGGGGAGAGTTTTGGAGGAGGAACTCAAGAAGTCAAAGACCAGAGGAGGAGAATTTCCAAAAAAAGCACACTTGATGCTTGAAACTGGATAATCATAAAGGCTGAAAGCTAACCACAAGACTGCCGAACATACATTGTGTTGGAGGAGAAAGCTCTATAAACTTACTAAGTTCAAGTTGAGTTTCTAATCTCTTTGAGATTTTAGCTGCTGATTAAGATTTTATATTTTATCAGTGTATTTTCAACGAGAGTAAGAAGACCCGAAGATCAAGCTTCCGGTTCGGCTCGTCAACGGAGAACAAGAATCACTCTCCACCGTTACACGAAAAACCTAACATTAAATAAAGGGGAGAATCATACCTTCTTCCCTCTTTTGTAATCAGAGATTTGGATACGTTGTAATTTTCTTTACAATCAAATAAAGATTTTACACGCATTCAATTTTTTCTGAGGAAATAAAAGATGGCGACTCCGTTGGGGACAATTTTCTCTCCCAATGAGAAGGTCATAGCTCAAGTCGACCTCAAGCTTCTCAGATCAACCGTTGAATCGCTCGTCGTCAAATTCGACCAAGAGAAGTTCGATCAGTTTCTCTCCTTGGGCTCCATTAGCCCTAAGGTCTCAAGCGAGACTCGCTTTCAAGTCTCTTCGGAGACTTCTCAAAGAGAAGCCTATACACTTTTTGACAAAGCAAGTGGCTCAACCTCTCTTGAGGTTTTGACAACCTCTCGTGGAGCCAACATGGCTTGCGACAACATCTCACTACTAGAAAACATGCAATTTGTAGGGAAAATTTTGCATCGAATATATTTTCGACTCAAAATTTGTGTCGAATTATCGCGAATTCGACGCAATGCGTTAAATAAGACTTTAAGCTCAGTAAATAATAAAAAAAAAATTACTGTACATATTACATTGAATTTTCGACACAATATGAAAAATTTACCGCTAAACATTTTTACCAAAATTTTCGCAGTTATATTGCTTCAGATTTTCGATGCAAAATGTAATTAATATCTGGTGAATAATTTTTGCTGTAAATTTGCATCGAATATTTGACGCAAGTATAGATATTGCGTCGAATTTTTGACGCAATACATATTGCAACGAATTTTCGACGCAATATGCTCATACTACTGATCAAGAATTCACTCCCTCCTTTCCCCAAATCTATCTCCTCTCCCAATTTTCCCTTTCCTCCCCCAAATCTCCCTCCTTCGCCGTGCCCCTTACCCCTGGCCTGCCCCCCCCTCGGCGCCCTTCTGGCCTGCCCCCTCCCTCCTCCCCCTCGGCCTCCCCTCCCTCCGGCACGCCCCCTCCCTCCCCCAGGCCTCCCCCTCCCTCTCTCAGCCTCCCCTCCCTCTGGCCTGCCCCTCCCCCAGGTCTACTGCCCCCTCACCCCCGGCCTGCCCCTCCTTCGAGCTTGCTGCCCCCTCTCCCCCGGCCTGCTACCCCCCACCCCCTGCGGCTTGCCCCCCCCCCCCACCGGGCCTCCCTCCCGTGGCCTGCCTCCCACTCTGGCTGCCCCTCCCCCCAACGGCCCACTCAAGTATTCTCCCGCCCCCAGCCTCTCTTTCGCTTTAGGTATTTAATTCCCCCCCGGTTTATTTTTTTTTCAATTGTTCCAATTTATTTTATTTATTAGGTTGAAACTTGTTTATACAATAGTAGACGACACACGAAAACAGACAGGAACATATATCTATTGTACTACTGCCTAACTTTATATTTGAGTTTATAATTATAAAACACAGGTCTTCTAAATGGCAGCATCATCCTCCAACTAGTCCAAGAGAAAAACTAGGTCGGTTGGCCGATCCAGATTGACGGTGATGGCTACTTGTTTGGCCCTCACTATGACGCACTCTCAGATCGCATTAGCCGTCATGTCTGTCATTGGGATGAGTACTCTCCAGCCCTGACTTGGTCCAACCACAAGAACTTAGGGAGAGTTGAAGCATTATATTATGAGTTGGCTGTAAGTTGTGCTATGCTTTATTGAGATTTTATGTTTATATTTATGCTTTATAGATTTAATCTAACTGACATTGTGTTAAATGCAGAGTGATTTTTCACCTGCCAGCTTGGAATGACACGGGAGATATTCCAAGAAAGTTTCGCAAGTGGTTCAATGACAATGCCAGGAAGAAGTGGAATGACAACAAAAATCGTTCCCTTCGTTGTACCTTTGATCGCTGCCAGGGATCCATAGGTGATGCTATTGCATTGCAGTCGAATAGAGTCGATAGTGAGACTTGAATGAACCTCTTATCGACATAAGAAAAGAACAGCCAAGATGACAGGAGCGGATTGGTAAAATTAAAAATTTTGAATCTTTATATATTATTATCCATTTGGTTCACTGACTTGCTTTTTTTTTTTTTTAAATTTGTAGTCGAAGAGGGAAAAATGTAAGGTCTCTCGCGCTGCAAATGACTTACCCTAGGATGGGTATAGACACTCTTTCTGTGTGGAAGAGCTAATTTGTAAGTATAAATTTATATTCATTTGGTTTTATAGCATATTTGCTTTTTATCTTCCATTTATTTATAAATTTCTTAGAGAGAAGCCCGCGGAAGGGTCGAACGCAAAAGAGATTTACAATAAGAAATTTCTGAAGATGGATGCGTTCGATGCTCCTGAGGGTGAGCTTTCTCTGCCCCGCACCCGGGGAAAACTAGTCTCCGTCGACGCCATATCTATTGGTGTAAGTATTAAAGATTAGTTTATATATCTTTATATATTTTTTAAAATGACAGACATCTAATTTAACTTATAATATATTTGTTAATTTTTAGCTCCATTTCCGGAAGAATTATGACGCAGCGGTAGCAGATGGCAGCGACGAGAGCACCGCCAGTACACGAGCGGTAGCAGAGACATTTGGACGTGTCACCAGGCTCGAGATGCACGTGAATGTTCCCAGAGTCACCAGGCCCGGTAGGAGGGATTCTTATACCATCCAATTTGAGCAGTAGGTTGAGGCTATGAGGCAGCAGTCGGAGGCCGACCGACAGAGGATTGCCAGTCTTAAGGCTGCTCAGAGAGATGCAGTTATTCATGGCCCAGTTTGTGGTGATTCAATAAAGCGCCAGGAAACCTGGCAGGGGAGACAACACTAGTGACAGACAGAACGACGAGTCTTAGGTGATATTTCTTATATTGAGTTGACTTTTGTAAAAATACTTTGATCTGTGCACTTTGCATTTATGCTTTATATTTTATACTGTTGGTGAATTTTTAAGTTGTGATATACTTTGATATATGTGATATATGCTTTTTGATATGACATACTTTGATATATATGTGATACGGTGCAATATATGTGATACTGTGCAATATATGTGATACAATGTCTTGTGTATTGGTTTGAAATTATTTATTGGTTCATATTTGCAGATTTGTAATACAGATTTTATATTGATGCTGCAGTTTTTTTTAAAAATTAATACCAATTGCGTCAAAAATAAAATTCGACGCAATTACAGGTCAAACGTTGCGTCGAATAATCATCGAATCTGATTATTCGACGCAATTGTTGACCAATAATTGCGTCAAAAAACATATTCAATGCAACCTGTTGAAACTGATGGCATTTTTATACCAAAATTTTCACAGTTTATGTAGATAAGGAAGCTGACAAATTGCATTGAAAATTTTAATTTTTCGACGAATATTTGACCTATAATTGCGTCGATTATTTATATTCGACACAAATTGTGGCAACAGGTCATATTTTTCTACCAAAAATTTTCAAATTGTGAGCAGTTATTGAAACTGGATATCTGCGTCAAAAAATATATTCGACGCAATAATTAATTTTTTTTAAAAATTAAATAAAAATTGCATCCAATATTCGACGCAATATTTAAAATATAAAAAATAATCAAAAATAAAACTGCGTCAAAAATACGACGCAATAAAAAGTTTGCATCAAAATTTCGACCAAACTTTGCGTCGAGGTCCTCTGTGTCAGATATTTTGACGCAATCTGTAAATTTTCGACGCAAAATGTCAATATTCGACACAAATTTTTGACACAATCTGACAGGCTTTCTAGTAGTGTCTCTAAAGAGACCCGCGAGACCAGTGTTTTGGCTCATGACCAACACAGTGGCGGAGGTCAATCTCGTCGCCAAACTCTTCCCAAGGCTCAAAAAACTCAGTTTGCAGGGGGTTCGCATTAACTCCTGCGAGCCAAGCAGAGTGCTAATTTTCGACGAAGACATCGAGCTCTCCATCAACAAACAGAGGCTGAAGACAGTGTTATTAACACCAAATGCGAAGTTCGCGTTTAACTCCGTGTTTCTGCAACAAAACACGATGCCCACGTTCACGAGCTAGCGTTTCAGTGCCAAAATGCGAAGTTCGCGTCCAGCCTCAAGCTGTGCCAAAACACGAATTTGCGTCTTACTTCAAGAACGTGAGATACGCGTCAGCCTAAAGCCGTGCCAGAACACGACCTTTGTGTTTCAATTCTAAAACAAGAGGGTCGTGTTCAGTAGCAGACAGTGCCAAACGCGACCTTCGAATTTCTCTTCAGAAGCGTGAGACCCGCATTCAGCAGGAGGCTGCGCCAGAATGCGACCTTTGCGTTTCAGTTCAGAAATATGAGGCTCGCGTCCAGCCCCAAGAGGCCAAGTTCAAATGTGAACTGAGAAGCTCTCACTCCTATAGATTCAAGGGTAGTTCTTCAGATATCCCTACAACGGATCTGAGAGATTACTTGGCAAGAAAGAGGAGTGCTCATCAAATCGCTCCTCAGTGCCATTATGAGCAGTTCATCTCAGGGTGCTCTCTGATTGTCACTGTAACTTTCAGATGACTAAGTTGTCAGTTTTTAGCCTATTATCAAAGGTTTCAAACTCAAACTCCTCCGAGAGATGGCGATCTCACAAGAAGAAGTTGTTCTCCGACGCTGAGTACCCAGAGGTGACTTCCAACATGGTGGGTTCAAGCACCACACCAAGCAAGTCGAAAGGGAAGCACTTGCCCTTAGTTCTGAGGATTAAGATACTGAACGTTTCTCAGGCTTGAAAGAAATACTGATCGAGCCTGAAGAAATTTACTGACGTACTCGGATCCGAACTAAAGCAATTACCCCAATTGACTACAATATGCTGGCTAGAGGGGTTGAGACAGACGATAAGCACTCCCTCGTCGTGGGATCTCATTCATCTAACTCTTATAAGGAGACAAAAGCCTTAGCATATATGGCTGATATTCCAAAAGAGATAGCCAGAAATTTAAGGAGCAAGCTCGAAGGCAACAAAGCAGCACAAGATGCTTCAAGACCAACAAGAGTCTATCAATAATCTCAGAAAGATGATAGCTTTTTTGCTTAAAATGCCGAGGAAGAAGACGAAAAGTCCGAAGACTTCCGCAAAAGCAAGGCTAAAGAGAAGGAGGATGAAACTCTACCTCTGAATAGTCTGATGGCAATGAGAACAACTTTGGATTTGACAATCCTAAGTCTTCTTCTTCTGAAGAACCAGAGAATTCAGAAGATAATCATGCCAAGAAGATGAACGAGCTTGAGAAACGCCTGGAGGCTATCTCAAATCGAAACAATCTTCAAGAAGTGGGGGTGGTCAGACCATACAGTTGAGTGAGATTCAGCTCCCTGTTCTCTCAGGTTCAAGGCACCGAATCTGTACGCCTTCGACAACAAAGGTTCATCGAACCAACATATATACTACTTCAAATCCCAAACAGGGAACGTAGTATCAAACAATGCCATCATGACTCGTTTATTCATCAGCACCCTTAAGGTGGTTGCCTTTGAATGGTTCATGAAGTTTCCTGTCGGCTCTATCAAAAATGGGCCAACCTCGAGAACCTCTTCCTAGCGCGATTCTTCGAAGATGACATCGAAATATCCGTGCCAACTCTCCTTGCTACAGAGCAAAAGAAAGGAGAGTCAATCAAAGCATTTGAGGAGAGATTTTGAAGTATAGCACTCCGATGTCCCAGTGGCATGACACAGTCTACACTGGTAGAGACTTGCCGCCACAATCTACAAACCACATTCCTAACTCAAATAGGAGCAACTCAAAGTCGCACCTGAAAGCAACTAGTCTTACAAGGCGAACGAGCAGAAGACATAATTGTAAGAGTAAACCAGAAAGATTACAAGAGCATGTAGCATTGAATCTACTAGGCAACGAGGTGATCCGACTTCTACGACTGTCACGTTCAACAGTTACATTTGAACAGTCTAAACCATTCTATCGGTATTTGTCATCCCCATGGAATAAAAACCCCTTGGAAGTACATCATGTACTACCCCAAACAAAGAAGTAACATCCCTAATCAAGTTCAATAATACACCTCTGATGAAAGAAGTACTCACAGGGAATGATAATTTCCCTTTAAGTTCGCCACGGAGTTTATACTTCTTTAATCTCAAATAAGATTTTAGAAGTTATCTGTGGAATAACAATCTGACGCCTCCAATAGCTAAGGATAGAGGAAAAAGTTAGCTTCTAAGGCAACCTAAAAATTCTCGACAACTCATCATGCTGAGGGTAATAGCATGGCCAGGCCAACTCAAACGGTAGTTGGTAAAGGCATACCAAATCCGTTGATAGCTAAGGTTTGCTAAAAATTCTATGGGATCTGATCCTAACTTTTTCTCCAAAATTTTCTACCAATTCTCTTCCATGGAATGGTAGGATCATAAAAAGCTGTGATCATTTTCTCATTGAAATGATTACAGATCGAACCTGTCTGTAAACTGTCTAAAAATTACTAAGAGCAAGTCATCAGAAAGCAGAGTCTGTACTTCAGACACAAGGCTAATCATAACCACTCGCGCGCAATGGCCAAGACGCAGAGCTCGAAGCCCACGTCTTAACATCACTACAATGGCCAAGACACAGAGCTTGAAGACTGCACCTTAGTATCAATGCAGTACCAAAATGTAAGGGTCGAAGTCTGCGTCTTTCACTGCAATGACCAAGACGCAGAGCTTGAAGACTGCGCCTCAGCATCACTGCAGTACCAAAACGCGAGACTCGAAGTCCGCGTCTTAACACCACCGCAATGGTCAAGACGCAGAGCTTGAAGCCCGCGTCTCAGCCATCTATGTAATGCCAAAACGCGAGGTTCAAAACCCGCGTTTCAATTGCAGAGAAGCCTTGCGTCTTGGTTATAACTTTCCTCATTACTGGGTCAATTACTGCCCATGCAATGAGGGGAGTTAACCCCATTATGGAGAATTTTTAGGGGACATTTTTACCCTTAAAACCCCTATAAATAGCTTAGTTGGCTATTGAGAAGGGGGTGAATTGAATAAATCGGAGGAACAAGATCGAACTGGAGAAGTTTGATCAGAATCTTCAACTGAGGAATATTAAAAAGTTCAACTCTTCTGTCAACTTGTTGAGTTCAAGTTTTTGCCTCAAATCTCTTTGAGATTCTATTTGGACAGGAGTTGTGCTACTCCGTCCATAATCCGAAGAGAAGATTCCTAGAAGACACTGACGTTCACCCGGTCATCGGAAAATAAGAATCACTTTCCACCGCTACATCAAGAACTCAACATTAAATAAAAGGAGATTTGAGCTTGAATATCTCCTCTCTCTTATAATCGGAGTATTGATTCATTGTAATCTTTCATTGATTCAAGAAATTTTACGATTCATTATTTTCAATTTTTGATACGTTACAGACTGTCGCATTAACATTATACCTCTGACAGTAAAATTTTCATATCCCCAGTGGATCAAACCCCACTTGTCGTTCTCTCTCATGGAATGATAAGTACACTCAAAGTACTATTATGTTCAAAATCACACCTCTAATAGTAAGCGAACCCTTGTCAAGTTAACGTCTCACCTCTGACAAGTCATTTCCTAATCCCTAACGGAGTCCGTCAAGTTAACGCTAAACCTCTGATGATAAAACTTCAAATAGATCCCCAACAGGTCCAATATTCTATTGTCATTCTCCTCAATAGAATGACAGGTCCACTTAAATTGCTTAAATTGCAAAATCTCATTACTGTTATGTTAAATGTTACACCTCTAACAGTAAAGCTTCATTCTCCAGAGAATCAATGTTTGTTTCATTAACAGTTATCTCTGACAACTCATTCCCTAAATCCCCACCAAAATCCTCTACCAATTCCCTTCTATTGAATAGTAGATCCACAAAATCTCGCGTCCTCAACGGAATGAATTACAGATCGAACCTGTCATGTTAAGATTATACCTCTGACAGTAAAACTTTGATGTATCTACAGTGGTAAAACTTTTACTTGTCAGTTCTCTTCATTGACAGGTCACCAAATTTGCTCATATCACAAGACAAATCCCGGTCAAATTAACATCATACCTCTGACCAAATTTGCTCAAATCGCAAATTAATCTCGGTCAAGTTAATATCACACCTCTGACCAAACTTGCTTTGCTCAATTGCAAATTCATCTCACTGTTAAGTTAACATTACACCTATGATAGTGATCTCCTCAATTTTCTCAGTGAAATTAAGATTTTCAAATGCTAAGTTAAACATCACACTTCTAGCATTCATTTCATTGCAAGTTAACACTACACCTATGACAATGATCTTTTCTTGATTTTTCAGCGAAATTGAGACTTTCAAATGCCACGTTAATGCCACACCTCTAACATTCATTTTCTTGTCAAGTTAACATCACACCTATGACAATGATCTTCTCTCAATTTTCTTAATGAAACTGAGACTTTCAATGCTAAGTTAAACATCACACCTCTAGCATTCATTTTGCTGTCAAGTTAATATTACACCTATGATAATGATATTCTCAGTTTTCTCAAAAAAATGAGACCTTCTTGGTGCTAAGTTAATATCACACCTCTAGCATAAATCCTTGTCAAGTTCACATCACACCTCTGACAATTCAATTTGCTTAAATCGCAAAACCAACCCGTCACGTTAACATTATACCTCTGACGGTAAAAATCTTCATGGATCCTCAACAAATTCAATCTCACTTGTCATTATCCCTAATAGAATGATAGGTCCACTTAAATTGCGTAGATCACAAAATCAATCATTATTATGTTAATATCACATCTCTAACAGTAAACTTTCATTCTCGGTAAAGCTTTAGTCATGTTAACACTAAACCTCTAACGATAGACTCTACATGATCCCCAACGGATCAAACTCCACTTGTTATTCTCATTCATAGAATAACAAGTCCACAAAACTTGTTCAAATCACAAGTCCAAATCACGCTATCAAGTTAACATCACACCTCTAACAGTAACCCTCTCAAATTTTCCTAGTGGAGTTATTTAATTTGCTAAGTTAATATCACACCTTAAGAAATTAAAACTCTCTACTTTACTCAATCTAGTTTTTTAGTGAAAAAACAGACATGATTCAAGAAGCTTTGAGCGTGACCTTTGCGTCTCAAGCACAGAGTCGCGTCTCAAACACCAAGCTAGAGTCGCGTCTCAACATTAAATGAAGATTGCGTCTTTTTGAGTCCACGACATCCGCAACCAATGACAGGCGCGTCCAATGCGATATTCGTGAGAGACACGTCCTTTCTCCCAATACAAAGAGTATGTCTCTACTGCTGCAATCAGTTCAACAGTACACTGGCAAAGGTAATTGATAACTCAGAGGTCAGATAAGTTCTAAACTGTGTATCTAGATACTTACAATGATCTTTCCTGGAAGCTTCAAGCAGCTCAACAGTACACTCACAAGAACTAAAATTCAGACAAGATCAAGCTCAGATATCTCAAAAGATTGCCAGTCCAATCATGGGAGTCCAAATCAACATGAAGTCCAAAGTAATCTGAAATTCGTCCCAGTTAACCACGGAATTTCAAAAACTTTGGAGGGAGTTCTGTAGGCTGGCTAAATATTACTGAAGATAAAGTCTTAGATGCGAACCTCTTAGACGCGGAGGTCGCGTTCCAGCCTCAAGATGCAAGCCTCATGCCAAACGCGAGGGTCGCGTCTCAACCCAAACACAGACCTCACATACTTTGTCAAACGAATTTGTGTTCCAACTTCAGACGCGAACCTCGCAGTTTCTGCCAAACGTGTTGGTCATACTGTTCTTTGAGACACAAACCTCAGGGTCGCGTTTCAATATTAAAACACGAGCCTGTGTAGCTTCGCGTTTTAACACAAATGCAAGCATGAGAAGTTTTGCGTTTTAACTTTAATGCGAGCCTGTGAACTCCGCGTTCTAGTACATACACGAGCCTATAAGCTCCGCGTCTCCACATCAGCGTGAGGTCCGCGTCCAACACGAGATTCGCGTTTTTGTTATAACTATAAGTCACAAATTTGATCAGTTACACCCCATTTTCTCTCCACATAATGGGGAATAACTTACCATTATGGAGAGATTTAAGGGGTTGGTTACACCCTTCCCATTATGAATAGATTTAAGGGTTTGCTTACACCTCATAATCCTCTATAAATAGCTATAAATAGCTAGGGGAAGTTCTGGAGGGGGGAGTTCTGGAGGAGGAACTCAAGAAGGCATAGGCCAGAGGAGGAATCCCTAAAAAGGCACACTTGATGCTTGATGCTTGAAGCTGAATAATCATAGAAGGCTGAAAGCTAAGCACAAGGCTGCTGAACACATATTGTGTTGGAGGAGAAAACTCTATAAACTTGCTGAGTTCAAGTTGAGTTTCTAATCTCTTTGAGATTTTAGTCACTGATTAAGGTTTTATATTTTACCAGTGTGCTTTCAACGAGAGTAAGAAGATCTGAAAATCAAGCTTCCAGTTCGGCTCGTCAGTGGAGAACAAGAATCACTCTCCACCGCTACACGAAGAACCCAGTATTAAACAAATGGGAGAATCATACCTTTTTCTCTCTTTTGTAATCAGAGATTTGGATACATTGTAATTTTCTTTACAATCAAATAACGATTTTAAACGCATTCAATTTTTTCCGAGGAAACTTGGGTTTGATCTATTGAATTGATTATGAGATAATTAATTAGATATATGATAATTCATAAGTTGCATTGTATGCGTGTGTGTGTGTGATAATCATTAAGATTTAACTTTAGGAGATCATATACATACACATATAAAAAGAGAGATAGGCTTGTGTCATATTGAAGGATTCGACCCACTCAAATACAACCCTATGACATCCGAATACAACACACACACACACACATATACACACATACATGCATGCATGCATCCATACATACAATAATGATCTCGTGAGAAAACTAGCTTATGTGAGAAGATAAGAGAGGAGCATTGGAACCGTCAGATTAGTTTCTGGATGATTGAGATTATATTTGAAGGATATAAAGCTAAAACCTAAAAACTAAATTAGTCAACCCAAAATTACTTGACCAACATCAAAACTAATCTTAACCACCTAAAAGATAATCATATGGCTCATGTGTTCCCTCTCATCTTCTCACCTAAGCTAACCCCACACACACACACATATAGAGAGAGAGAAAGAGAGACTTGCATAATTCCGAATGGATTCGAGTCCAAATCCTTCCCACTCAAATACAACCATACATCAGCCGAATATAAGATCCATTTCGTTAAAATTGATCTATATTATTTCAAGTATCTATAAATAAAAAATTAAGTATTTTAAATACTTTTTATTCATGCATCAAGTAGGAAAAAATGGACGGCCTAAATAGTGAGCTGGTTAGTTTAACGGTATAGAAACCTTTGATACCTAACAAAAATTGGCTTGTAAGGTTTTTAAATGTTTAGATCATGATCAAATGGCTGGATCGAGAATTTGTATGTCTAAAGACATAGATCTAACCAACTCACTAGTTTCGGCAGTTTTGTGCCGCTTGATGGATGGGCAAAAAGTATTCAAAACACTTTAATTTTTTATTTTAGTTACTTTAAATAATATAGATCAACTTCAACATAATGAATCTTGTATTTGAATGTCAGATATTGGTATTTTAGTGGGAAGGATTCGGACTCGAATCCTTCCGGAATCTCTCCTCTCTATATATATACATATATGTATGTGTACACACACACACATATAGATACACACACACACATGTGTGTGTGTGTATTGTGTGTGTGTACATGTATATATATGTTATGTATATATATGTATGGTGTGTGTGTGTGTGTGTATGTATGTATGTATGTATTGTATATGTATATGTATATGTATATGTACACACACATATACATATACATATATAGACTCACACACACACAATATATATATATATATATATATATATATATATATATATATATATATATATGCGTGCATGCAACAGTATTATTGCAGTAGTTTTTTTTTTTCTGTGCCAGATATCAGTTTTTTCAATCCTGTGCTAATGCAAGCAGCTGATGAGGACAATATGCTGGGCAAAGCTGTTTGGCAATTCCTGATTGAGTCAATGGACATCTTCAGGCACACCACGTACGAGCTGCAAGGATGCTCCGTGCAAATTATTGTAAGTACAAATCTCATATTTGGGCAACATTGTATGAAATTTACCTAAAAAAATTGTGAATATTTGTGTAAACTAATTTAATTTTCTTTTTTTGCAGTATTGGCTATGTGAGAGGGCTCCTATTTTTAAGCGGAGGTCTGATTTGGAGGACAAACCCCACGCGTAGTAAGATGGGACCTCCGGAACATTAGCAGATCTTTACTTGAAGTTGATCTAAATGAGATTGACAGGAATATTGTAAGTTAGACTTCTTTTTATGTGCAGTACAACTAAAATGCGACCATAGTCGCAGTATTGAGCTGCACCTTTCGCATTCGTTTTCTGCCTGACAAACAATGTACGACCATGGTCGCATTCTCCTGAAAAATACCTTTTACATGAAATGCGACCATGGTCGCAGTGTTGAGCTGCATGTCTTGGCAGATAAATTTGTGCAGGACAAACATAATGCGACCATGTCGTATTCTTATCATAAATACTTCATAAATAAACTGCGACCATGGTCGCAGTATAATTATTTCATTGTTTTATTTTTAACTTACCTTTTTCTGTTTATTTTCAAATTTTGAGTCGAATGGCCAACATCTCTAATGCTGAAAATAATATGGTTGGCCTTCCTGTTGAAGGGAAGAGGAGGAGGAGGAAGAAGAAGCAGAAGATGAAGAAGAAGATGAAGAAGAAGAAGAAGAAGAAGGCCATACATATAATGAAGCTGACATCCGGCGGAAATGAGCCAGAAGCGGCTGAAAACGAGTAAGCAACAACCATCTTTTACAGGTTATTTGCCACCACCACGGGATGATCAAGCTGAAGAGATAAAAGAGTTGAGATCTCAAAATTAGCACTTGAGAGAATATGTTTCTCAGCTCGAAAGAAAAATTGAAAAAATGGAGACTGAAAGCAGACTCAAGGCTGAATTAAAATAAAAAGAAGAGAATAAAAGAGAGAAAACTAAAAAGGCGGCAGAGAAATTAAAGGTGAAAGAAGAAGAAGAACTGCTGAGAGCAGTCGCTGCTGCGGAGAAGGAGAAGGAGAAGAAGAGGGAAGAGGAGGAGCATGAGAGAAGAGATTGGAAGAAAGAAGGAAAGGAGGAGAGGATGACAGAACTGGAGAAGGAGAAGGAGAAGAGAAGAAGGGAAGAGGAGGAGAATGAA